>JAYJME010002016.1:0-14649 GCA_036873775.1 Costaria costata
AGATACCCCGAGTACGAACCAACAAAATGTACACGCAAGGGGGAAACAGAATACGACTACGTAGGGGAAGAAAAAGACCGGACAGATTTACGTGGTATATGCGTTGTATTTCCCGTTGTTTGTGCATTTCTTGTGTAAACTGAAGTTTTTTGTTTTGTTTTTTCCTTTGAAACTTATGTGAATCTAGGTTAATATTTTTTGCACTTTTCTTGCGTAAAATGAAGCCAAATAGCATGTTTTTCGCCTCCGGCGGGCCCCCCGGGCCCCTCTCGGCCACAGGGGGGGGGGGTTATGTCTCGCTTCGCTCGTCTGACTTTAGTCGGCAAGTTGGCTGGCTTCGCCAGCCGACTCTGACTAGCGACTAGTTATTATCATAGTCGTGAAATGAAACCGACTCACAGCCCTAGATGTAGGACATTTTTTCTTGATTTTTTGTACCTCCCCGGGGGGCCAAAAGCCCTGAAACCTTCTATCAGAAAACGCCCCGGTATCGCAGTAAACGCCCCGGGGCGTCTATTTACACCCGCGAAATCTTAGCGACCCCGGGGGGCGTTTACTCGTATTATTACGGTACGTATAATATGCTGATTCATTTTACAGAGATAAAAGAGACAAGATAGTTCAGCTGTCGATAAAATTATATAAATACTCGTGTCATATTATACGAGTATATATAATACAGGAACTCGCGCAGCAGGATATTGGTAACCGGTAATTGTCGTCAAGTCAACTCGTGTGCGTGGTGGAAGTTGCATTTTGGGGGAAGGTGGTGTCAGGAATGTGAAGTTGCGTCGCGGGCAAAATCCACTTTTCAATCAAGTAAAAAAAGGCTTCGGTCATCTCGCATGTGGCACGGGGTTCCTATTTTTAGGTGCGGCCAAAACTAGAAACTCGCATTCGCTCGTAACAAGCGTTCTCTGCGGTCAGGCATAAACTACGTGTTATTGCTTGCTGTACACCAGGTATATTATGATACAGCAAGCGTTCATTTATACTCGTATTGCACAGCTGCAGTACGAGGGTACGTACTCTTCCTGGACATGGTACTGCTTGTACGAGTTCTACCGCTGTCGGCCTGAGATCAGGGTGCCTAGCGGGAGCAGGGTGTTTTTTGTTAGGAGCACATTCTAGTTCTGGTAAACAAAGTAGTATGATACCGGTATGAAACATAAACTATAACCCTCTGGGGATACGGCTTACTACCGCAAATTTGACTTCGAACCTACCGGTAATACCGCAAAGTGACCAATAGTGAGAACGGCGCACAAGATGCTACTACAGCAAAATGCACCGAGGCGTTAAATAGATAAATACTACAGTAGGGCTGTGAATTGGCTGGACTTCCCGGCTAGGTGTTAGTTGACTAGTTGGCTGGCGCTACTTGGCCACAGTATACATACACAACATGATACAACAAACGCCAGCAGCTCCGGCACTGCTATCGGCACCAGCGCCGTCGATCGCGATGGGATTTTGATGCGCCATGAGTTGCAGCAGAGCTGTCAGCTCCCTCTCCATCTCCAAGCGAGTGGTTTCACGGGGAAATACGCACCCCGTACGAAATAAGCCTTCCACACCCAAGGAAACCCAAGTAGTCGGAAAGTTGGCAACGCTGCAACTTAGTATAATACCTAGCCAACAACTAATACCTAGCTGGAGAAGTTTAGTCATCCAACTCACGGCTCTAATAAATACTCCGTACAACATAAAATCCTAGCCTTGAATGTAGCGAATATATAAAGCAAATATATTGAAAAGTGTCATGTATTGAGAATTAAAAAGGAATAACTTGAGATTTCCCACAACAACAGCAGCAAAGGGGCAGAGGTATATGAAAGCAACGGCAGAAGCAGAAGTGCTGCCGTACCGTAGCTGAAATTCATACAGTAATTCGAAGTATAATACGTACATGACCAGGTGTAACAGGGCATCAATTAGGGCACCGGCGTCTGTCGCTCGAAGCGAAACAGGGGCCGCAAGGTGTTGCGCGCAGCGCAAGACGGGCAGCAAGAGTATTGCGCGCGGCAAGCGTATTGCGCGCAACACGCGCTGCAGGCGTGTATGCACCGCCCGAGGCCATTAATTGCGATGCTTGCGTGAAATTACGCCCGAAAACCATTTGGTAACGTGCACTCACACGCCTAAAACATGTTTTTCGCCTACAGCGAACCCAAAAAAGGTTTACTCAAAAATATGTTTCGCCTCCGGCGAGAAAAACACGCGCAACATTTTGCGCGGCCCGAAACGCACAACACCCCTTTCGCCGCCTGTTGCGCAAAAAGGCAATTCGGACCAAAATGTTGCGCGCCCGTGCAACAGCTCAACAGCTACAATAATTAATGGCCTGGTATGTAAAATAGCCACACACACGGGACCCCCCCCCTTTCGAGATCCTATGAACCTATGAATCATTCTGCTGCAGAAGCAAAAAACATGCGTTCTAAGCACACGACTGGGACGTCAAAAACCACGCAAAGTCGACAGAACGTAGGCCAATCCACACGACAGACCTTTTAGCATAAGCATCCTTCGGGACACAACAAATAACGAAAAGTCCACAGAACGTAGACAAACCACCACCTTGCGGGACGTTTGACGCTACGAAACGTGCTTACAACGCCTGCATTTTGCCCACCTTCTTTTAAGGTGTCGAAAAGGGCAGGCCCCGTCCACCCGTGCAGGGAATGGGAATACCGAATACCCATTCCAACAAATACACTCTGTACCGGTTCTACCGGTATATAAATATGAGTACTTATAGACTTTGTGGCGTGCACTGAGCGCCCCTCAGCTTTCTTTTTTTATACGTACTTGTTTTGCGTTTTTCGCGTCAGATCACGATGAGGCCCACCTCTCGGTCCGATACTCCCTCATCGTCCTCGCCGACCCCGACTGCGCCGATAGAGACCTTGACCGCGCTGGCGTCGTGTCTTGGTGGTGTGAGTGATGTGCTCTGAGATCTCCTCAGCTTTTTTTAGACGTACTGTTTTGCGTTTTTTGGGCTAGATCGCGATGAGGTCCACCCCTCGATCCGATACTCCCTCATCGTCCGATACGTATGACATGGACAACACGTACGTATGTACAGCATCCCACTGCAGCTGTTCCTACATGGAACCGCTTGTGAGATGTAATTCGGCACCTTGCGCTTATTTTCTTGCACATGGGTGGCAGCGTCCAACGAGTCTATATATTTTCTGGTGTGGCCACTTCCAGACAATACGATGGGTGCGAGTATTACTGCGTAACTGTCTCGTGGGGACGACGACGACGACAGCGAAATCGATGGCCCACAACAACAGCTGCGCGCGTACCTACTGCACAGGGCTTAAAGACAGGCAGCGCGTTGGTGACCCCAATATATCAGCAGCATCCTGTGATTCAGACCGATCAAATATAAAGGGTTACTCTACTCGTTCGTTCGTGTGTTCGTACTATATGTTATTGCTTCGACAACAGACGAGGGGGGAGGGGGGAAATCTATCGATGTTTATTGTTAGCCACAATAGATTACTGTGCAACGCGTCTTTCGATAGATATTGTCGGCGACAATAGACTTGGAACTTTGACAACAGTAGACTGGGGATACTGTCAATCAATACGTAGGCACTGTCCACCACAATAGGATTGTGAACCGTGTCAATCGATGGTCATTGCGTGCTGCAAATAGCCTGCTGCAATAGTTTGTGCAAGCTATCCACAGACATACCAGTACATTTTACACTTGTTAATAGTAATAGTGCTTTTGGGAGAACGGCTGAAAAGATAGTGCGCCGAGTCGGTAGCACCAACGCCTATCCTTCCTTGCCCTGCTGCTTGGTGGGTCTTTACCCCCTCTTGCTCTCTTACACAAGTCGGCGGTTGGCAACATGGCCATCGGTGTACACCATTACCATCAATACAGGTTAAGGCAGGAGTCTATTGCGGAAACACCCCCCAATAGTCTAATGTGGGTGGCGATGGCCAATGGTGGACACAATTGATTAGCTATTGCTGGCGGCAATAGCTAACGATATGCAACTTTATTGGTCTATTGCTCAAACGATGTCTATCCGGGTTACCCGACATGTGTAGCTCACAACAAGATAATAGCCATCTATGGACAACCTCGCCACCCCATTGTCTCCGTACGTACTTGCAGGTACTATACAATGCAAGAGTAGAGATACAGACTTACAGAATGACATGATATAATATCATACTGGTACAACCGTTACAAGACGCACGTAGTCTAGTGTGTTACATGTCCCTAGGTCCATACCGCCCCATATCCCAGCACTACGACGAACCATGTATACAAATCGTAACTGGTACAAGGTGCCTGGTATCATACCATGTATCGGGTATGAAATATTAATAGTATCATAGTAAAGTTAAAGTAGTCAAGTGTAGGAATTAGGATATACAACTGGTACCAGGTATATATACGATGTGTTGCATAACAGCGGGGGCGTTAACAACACCCCCAAGCCCCTCAGCAATTGGAGAGGCAAAACCAAGAGGAGACCAGACAAATCCTCACACCTCAAATAAAAGCAAGGTTCGCCACCGAACACAGGAGACAACAGGGGTCTCGGTGGAGTCAGCTTAATTATCACCGGCGCTCGGGCATCTGGACACCAGGGCTATGATAGCCGGTGTTTCCAATCTCGGTATAATAGTAGGGCTGCCTGTCCTGCGTTCCCACTCTCGTTTTTTTTCTTGATATTTCGTTCTATGCGGTTTTTCTTCCGGTATTATTTTTCTGTTTTCGCGCGGTTCAACGCGCTGTCCGAGCTATAATGCCTATCGAGTATTCGCCTCCTACTCGCGGGCTTAGACGTAGCCAGCGCCAAGCCTCTCGAGGGTGACTTCGACGAGGCAAGGGCGTTTGCTCGCGAGAAGGAAGGCGGACAAGACACAGTGACGTGTCGGTGAGTCGGTGGTGTTGGCGGGTCTCAGGGCCGCGGAGCACCTTGACATTCAGGACATAGCCGCGCTTGCTGGGCGCGATGTACTCGATGTTCAAACCCTTCGACGTCGAGGGCAAACCCGACCCGGTGCAGATTGCCATCGACCAATAGAGGTAAGGGCGGCGAATCAGCGGCCATCCTACTGAAGATCAAGCTGGCGTTGATGGCGGAAGCCACAACTTACTTGTGAAAGTGTCCCGATCACGGGGGGCTCAGGTTCGCCGCAGGTCCCGATTCAGGGTATCTATATTCCTGAGCGAATTGTTCGACAGCAGTGAGCGAATTGTTCGACAGCAGTGTCGTCGAACCTCCCCGGACCACCCAGAACGCACGGCCGGCAATGGGCACGGGGGGTGACAACGGGGGCAAGCATGCTCCGTCTCCTCGGCACCTCGGGTTACGGCGGGTTTCCAGATGCGCTGGATGGCGAAACAGGTTGTGGGACGTTGGGACGGTTCGGGGGCGATGGGAACAGTCGAGGTGAATTTCGACCCGGCACTAATTCAAGCAATTCAAATCCTCTTTGCCAATCGCTGCCGGCTACTCTCACGGCTTTGAGATTCATCATGAGCATCATAGAAATGGGTTTGCCGGGCAACCAACAGGGAGAAAAGGGGGCAGACAGGAGAAGGGCCTTCGTACAAGTATCCGCGTCGCGCGCAAGGATGCTATATATGCTCGAAATATTTGGGCGAAAATTATGGAACTGTTCCACCATCGCCAAAGCAGCTTCCGACGTGGGAGGTCACAACCAAGCAACACCCTCAAGACACCGATGGGGTAGCAGCCTATTAGATGCTCACAATTACAAACGGCGTTGGTTGCTAAGGCTTTCATGCAAAGTAGGGGCGCATCGATGGAAATACTCAGCGATTTTCCAGCTTCGCGGATAACTGGCATGCCTGCGTCAATCGAGGCGAGACAGCCACAGGCCATGGTAGAAATACACTTGTTCGTTAGATTAGACTCGTGCGGAAAACGGAGGCTCACAATAGTACACGCGCGGCACTGCTAAGCGGTGGGCACACTGGACTTGTCAGGGTGCTCCACCGAGAAAGGGGAGTGCGATCGCAGGTACGATTCCCTTCCATCGAACCAGGTATCAAAGTTGGCGGATGTTTTCGAGAAAGATTTGGGCCTTACAACAGACTGGAGTTACTCGTTCCAGACAGGAAATTTAGTACCCTGCGGACCAGTACACGATCTTCACGACAGGAGAACAGAAACAAGCCGTGGTTCTAGCCAAGCAAGCTCTACCGTTGTTACGTAACTGCTAACAGAAGGTACGATCCTACAGCAGTAGGTCAAATGCGGCCAAAGCGTCACGGTAAGACGTCCCTACCACTGTAGAACGAGCCACGTTGGCTAGGGATGCCGCCTGTTCCACACTGACAGGCTTTCAGCACGACGAAAAGAGAAGACAACAAATCACCCGCACACTCAGTCAGCGCATGTTGCGCCCTTCGGACCACATTGGGCCCATGTTTGATTTCCGGCGGGTAAATACATAGCTAGACAGGGCGGGTCACATTCTCACCATACCGTACGATGAGGTGAATGTACCGCTCTGTCCAGTACGCGCGGTAAACAGTTTGTGGCGGTAGAATAATTGATAGGGTGGGAGATGACGAGCGATTATCTGTTTCCCACGATTTAGCCAGGAAGAAACGGGGGGAACCCGATCAGGGGTATAGCGGAGGTTTCGACACAGCTGATGACGGGGGCTTTAAAACGGTATGCGAAAGAAGCAGGACAGACTCGGGACTTTCCAAATCATTTCATTAGATCGGGGCGGGGCGATTTCACGAGCATTAGCAGGAGAGTTTTTCTCGTGCATCATACACAAGACTTTCTGGAACGACCTTAAATTTAAGAACAGTCTGGAGATGCATAAGGCTGGCGCAGGTAGTAGCTCCAGCGTTTGGAAGCGAGGGTTTGGTACCAGTAATGATAGAGGAGCACTACCGTCAACTCAAACGAAGTCCCCTTAAGCGAGCAAAAGCAGCTCGTTGCCGGCATTCAAAAGCACGCCGATTCCCTAAAGAAGGAATTTCGGCTTTTGTAAAATCGGAATGGATTGAGCTCATACCGTGAGTACTCAAGGGAACAATGCTAAAGCATGGGAAGGGTGGATACACCTGCCGCCAGAGGTGTTGCCACTGTTTTTTTATCGCACACTATATGAGAAGAAGAACTCGCCCGAAGATACTGATGTACCGGCATATTGTATAGCCGGAGGCGGAGGAATGTTACCAACGTCGCCCTAGTCGCTGTGCTAATAAATAAGCGGTACTAGGAGAAGGCTAGATCAAGCCGCACACCTCATATACAAGCAGGTTTTCTTTCTCCACAGAAAACAGGAGACAAGAGGGATCTCAGTTGAGTCACCGCCCACCCACCAGACGTTTTCAGAGATAACATCTAACGATCCAAGTCTTTCTACAACGTTGTGCTGTGGAGGATAAGAAATATTCGTCAGTGTCATCTCGAAGCACTGATGAGTCCTTCCTTGGCGAGACGGGACGGCTGCACCGACCCTATGATAGCGGGAGGTGTTGCCACTGCTGTATCCCCCTTCTATCTTAGAACAACTGGCTAGAAGATACTGATAGGACTGTACAGCCGAGGGCGGAGAAACGTTAACAACATCCACTAGCCCCTGTGCTAAGAGTCCAGATCAAGTCTCACAACAACAAAAAAAACAACTAGCCTCGCCACGGAAAACAAAGAGACAAAGGGATCTCGGTTGAGTTACCGCCTACCCAACTAACTATCCGTCGTTTCTACACTAGACATATTCACAGTATACATCTAACGACCCAAGTCAACCTTCTTACATACATAAAACTGTGGAGGAAGAGAAATATTCGTCAGGTTTATCTCGTATCACTGATGGGTATTGACGACGGGATGGCTGCACCGAACCCTAGCGGGAGGTGCTGCCACTGTTTTGTCCCACGCTATCTGATAAGAAGAAATGACTCGAAGACACCGATGGAATTTAGTTGACGTAAATTCTGCCATATTCTGCATATAGATCTGCGCACGACGAGTTTTTTTGCTTTCTCTTTGTATCACGCCTCGCGTCGTCGGCACAACTTTCGGCCCATTGTTCGATTCCCACAGACGAAGGGAACTTGTCGTTTTGTATTTAATTATCCGAACAACCTGCAGCGTTGTAATTCTCGAAAGTTTCCCGATCGAGGTGTCATAAGATGCACGTACGATATCAGCAACAAGCAAAACGCGTAAACCCCACATACCTCTCGTCGAGATTTCCTTGCACGTGCGTACTTTCTTCGTATGGAGACAACGAATTAGGTGCGCTTTAATAGATAAATAACGCCAAAACGCGCCAGGACGTTTGGTCCGTTTGAAGGCGCATGCATGTACCAGAGGGTGACCTTCCCTAGATACAACTGGGGATGCTGCATGTCTTGATTGTGTTATCCTATGGGCGTACATTTCGCGTCGGCAGTGAACGCGTTCCAGCACAGGGCGTGGTATGAGTTGATTGCTACCAGCTGGTTCAAGCAAAACATATTGAGAAGGATAGTTGCCCCCTCTCCCCCTGTTTGCGGGCCTACTTGTTTGGGGCCTCCGTAACAGAAATACATCTACCGCAACCCCCCGAAAACGTATTATCAACTCGAAGTCCAGGTGATTTGTCCCTCAAACGTGGGTAGCAGTTGTAAAGGGTTTCATACCTGTCGCGCTGCTACTATTTTTTTACGGAGTGTGTGAATCTATCCGTTTCACATATCACACGCGCAGTCTCACATATCACATGCGCCACGGCGATACTTACGATGATTCACAACCACGGCGAGATACAAAGACCGATGTGTTCTCCACCTCGATCTCACTCCGCTACCACGACGGTGTGATAATTAATCGTTAATATTAATAGCAATGCCAGGAGGAATGTGTGATGAAGTAAGTGCCTACGCACACGTAGCTAGAGATAGGAAACACGGGTGGTTTAGGATCCTGAAAATACGCGACGCGACGTTTCTGGCAGGCGGTACGAACGTCGGGAATATGGGGTATTCAACTCTGTCTTGAGCTTCCCACATCTGCTCACCTGGTATACTTGACCCTGAGCTTTCCTTGAGATAAGAGACAGCAAGAATGTAATCAAGAAGGAGCATGCAACTGCCCAGCACCGACATCCTTGCGCCCCGCATCTAGTGGTGACATCACATTTGGCGTCGACAGCTGGACTGGTCTTCGTTGAGTAAGAGCCCCTCGTTCGAAATTCTTCCTCTGTTTTCCTCGCTCCTCAGTCAGCATCTAAAGCTCTCTCCTGTGAGATTTGGTTATTCCTTTGTACCTCACACGCCGAAACCTGGAGGACCCAGCTCTCTTGGTGTCATTATGAGGTGTGGGAACTATCTATAGCCTCATTCCTTGGTCTCCAGCAGCCGCATCTTTGATCCCCTTTCCGATCTCTGGATGTTCTTACTGCCACCCCTTGATGGTGCGATCTGCATCTGCACCTATCCAGGGTGGGCTAATGTTATGGAGTGACATACGCACACGAAGCTACATTTAGGAAACCATACATTTAGGAAACCATGGTTGTTTATAATCTTTAGAATACATGATACGACGCTTCTGACAGGCGGTAAGGGTAAAATTGTAAAATTCCTATTTTTCAGCTTGTTTCTTAGTGTTTTCCGTGTACATGTAAGCGTTGATCGCCTGCCTGTCGTGCAGAGCAGGGGTGACGGCAACGCAAGCGCCCGGCGAGCGAGCAACGCAAGCACCCGGCGAGCGAGCGAGTGCGTTCAGCAGCTGTCTCACGAGATACTGTTATAGTACCAGGTACCTGGTACATTTTTTGCTGCCTGCTCGTAGAAATGCGTACTCGTATAGTATTAGGTATGTCAATGGATTCATGATACAGCATCAATCAGAGGCACGCAGGCGCACTTACGACGATCATACCCAGGCTCGCCGTACTACAGCAACAGTACCTTTATGCTACTGCCTGTCTTCTTATCATAGAACATACCAGGTAATTTTATCAAGAGTCGAAGCTTTTGCTCCTTTTTCACTTGCACAGACGGCCTGTAGTATGCTACTACTGCTGTAGTCATACCACCAACTGCTGCGGCCACCTCGAATGCGATATCTTTCGTGCTTTGATTTTCCGTAACTTTCTATATTTCTTGTCTGTCTTTCTTTCTGCCTTCCGTTCGTTCTTTCTTGATTTCTCCTTAGGGTCGTGCTCGGGATATTTCTGTTGTTTTATGCTATGTTATTGTTTCCGAGTTGTGGCTCTCCTTTCCGTTTGGATTGTTTCTTCGTTTTCCTCTTCATTTTGTTTGATTCCTTTTCCTTTTCCTTTTTCTTTTTCGTTTTTCTCTTGTTTTTCTTCCTCTCCCTTTTCTTTTTCTTTTGGTTTCTTTCGTATTATCTCTTTCGATGTATATACAGTATGTCGGTTGCTGGCGTATGTATGATATATTGTGCCTGTCGTACACAGTACATGGCATGACAATGCGTTGTCTACGTAAAGCAGTTTCGTCGTAATGCATGATCTCTGTGTCGTAGCTTGTGACCACAGAGCGTGTATCTTCTAGGGTGAAGAATCAGCACGGACACTGCTGGGTGTGCTGGATGTCGGCGAGTAGAAGAGCGATTTAATGTGAAGAACACAAACACTATTTATTCAGCAACTCAGATCCGGGGTCACTAAGCAGGCTTTTCTCTCTCCTCCCCCCTGCCCACTACGGTACGTGCCTTCAGTTACATATCGCACAGAGGGTTCAGCATTCCCACTGCTCGTCGGTTTCAATCGAATTTTGCCAACTCGCGCTCTCACACTTTCGGCGTGGGTGAATTTTGTACGAAAAAATCACAGCACTCGAACCCACAAAATAGTACCAGTATGTATTATACAATGATAGTCGTTTTCGTTTTTCGTTTTTCTTTATGTTTTATTTTTATTGATTTCGCTCTCTTTCGATGCATGTCGGTTGCTGTATGTTGTACCTGTCGTACCCAGTACGATGGCATGACAATGCGTTTTCCAATACATTATTGTAATGCATCATCTCTGTGTCGTATAATATATAGCTTGTGACCACAGAGCGTGTGCATGTTCTTCACACAAAACCGTTCTTCTACTCGTCGACATCCAGCACACCCATTGTGTCCGTGCTGATTCTTCACCCTATTAATAGGAGAAACAAGCTCTTGGTCACAAGCTACGACACGGAGATGATGCACTACAATACCAGTAATGCATTGTACAATGCGCTGTCATGCCATCCTACTGGGTACGACAGGCATAACATACATGCATACACCAGCAATCGACATGCACCGAAAGAGAGAAGGCGAAATGAATCAAAAGAACACGAAAAGAAAATGAAAATAAGAAAGAAAATAAAAGAAAAGACACACGAAAAGGAATAAAACAAATCAAGATCTAGAGGACAACATAGAAACATTACAACCGAAAAAAGGAGAGCCACAGCTCGGAAGACAACAGAAAACGTATCTCCTAGCAGTGCGTTGTACAGTGCATTATTGTAATGCATTATCTTTGTGTCGTAGCTTGTGACCACAGAGCGTGTTTCTCCTAGGGTGAGCAATCAGCACGGACAATGCGTGTGCTGGATGTCGACGAGTAGAAGAACGGTTCAATGTGAAGAACACACACAGGGCGAAGAATCAGCATGGACAATGGGTGTGCTGGATGTCGACGAATAGAAGAACGGTTTAATGTGAAGAGCACACACATAGAGTCGTACGAGGCTAACCACTTCTCCACAGGGGACGGCCTGCTCATGGCTGTGCTGGTGTGTGTGTTCTTCTTCTACTCGTCGACATCCAGCCCACCCATTGTCCGTGCTGATTCTTCACCAGAGGAGAAACACGATCTGTGCTTACAAAAGCTACGACACAGCAAAGATAATGCATTACAAAATAATGCATCGTACAACGCACTGCTTGTCATGCTCGTATATTATTATGATGTATGATGAGTCATCATGGGCTGACGAGTGCCGCTGCTGTTATATCATACCATACGTACACGTACGTAAACCTGGCACTCCAATACAGGTACCTGAAATACCTGATAATACGTACCACAACTGAGAGGCAGCTGCTGAGAGGGTTTCTGGTGTGGTATCTGAATCTGATATCAGGGTGGGTACTGCTGTATGTCTAAAATCTCCAGTGGGCTCTCCGAATACCTGCCCGGTGAAAAACGTCAGTCGCGACTTTTGGATAAGTGTTACGTGCTGCGGTACACCTTTATATCTTGGTGCCGTTGCGTACGTACCAGATTTACGATACTGCTGCTGTAGTATCAGATGCACGAGTACAGGAACTTTACGCAGAGCAGCAGGGCTGTGTACTACTCTAGCGGTCCGGGCGCTTGGCTGGCCTTGTCCGCATCAAGTTGTGGACCACTGCAACAGCAACACAACTCTCCCGGGCACGACGGGACACCTGCTGTGTGTCGTGCATATATATCGTATCAAACCAAAGAGTACTCGTGGCCGCAACATGAACGTAAAGATGTTCATTTACGAGAACAAGAGCGCATCCACCAACTATTAATAGTATGATGAGTAAGTACTGCAGAAGCTCCTCCTGCTGCTGTCTACGTATGCAAGTCAAGATGCAAAAGCACAGCAGCAGCAGGCGCAACAACAGCGGCGATGCAATCTCGCAAACGGAAAGCTCGAGGGCAGAAAACGCACGCACACACAGAGATGGCCGCATAACAAGTGCCCTTACCCTCCCCGCTCCGTTGACTGTCAAGTGGCCACCATCTGCCAAAAGATTCCCCAGCGTGCGTGAAACATCCAAGTAGGGCTGGGGCGTGTGCACTGGTCGTCGTGTTGAGACAGCAAATTCCAGGACAGAGCGGAGCAGGGACGCGGAGCAGGGGCGTTGTGGGATATCAGCAAGGCAGTGGCGTGCCCTGATGAGGGGTCATGGCCAGATGCAGGGGGTAGGGCGCACTATCCCTACACGCTACGACTAACTACACACAGCTGTTCGGTGACGGAGCATCGACATGTTTGTGCGCGACCGGCTGTTGTTGCTGCTGCGCAATTTTGCTTTTTCGTCGACGACGGGTGTAGGCAAGTCGAAGTGGGCGTTCAAGATGCAAGTAGTGCCGGTGTTCGTATCTCTGCCAGTCTCACCCGAGCTGGAGCCGTAGACGCAAAACGTGTGCGTCCTTTCTTTTGATCTCGGCATGGTTGAGGTTTGACTCGTAGGAGCTTTCGATTACCGCCGACCTATTATAGGATCTGGTCTGTACGGCTAAATCTGCAACGTGGTTCGCACAGAACAACGGATCACACAAGGGGGGGGAGAGTTGGAGGTTTCAGAACATTCATAAACGCCTTCGAAACAATGGAAACCCTGAAATGCTCTCGGAACATGGAACATCACACCGTCATCGCTTGACGTTGGTTCAAATTGATGCTCAGCAAGATGGGCACAGTCGTCGACCCTCTCATTGCTTCAGGTGTGTGTGGGTGCGCTCGTGTGTGGTACAGTTAGCTTCTATAGCCGGCATGAAAAGCCCCGAGTTTGGCGATTGCGGTGTACCATCGGGACGAACACAGCCCAATTTTTGCGGTCGGACTAAGCTTCTCGGTCACACTGCCCCCCTACCGCTGTCAGTGTGCCGTGTGGCTGCACACCGCGGTAGCAGCTGTAACGCCCCGTGTTTCTTTGAGCATGACACCAGGCTATGCATGCGTAGGGTAGGAGCAGTGTTGTAGCCTTGCTTGAAAAGCACACAGCAGTGCGGAATTCTTACCGCCAATTGGGCTTTCATAGATACGAATACTGCAACACATAAAACACATGTCTGCATGTCTGAATGTCTGCATGTATGATATGAGGTATCATACGTATAATACTCGTATGATATGTATCGTAATGATCTTTCAAGCTGATCATGCACCTGTGGTGGTAGGCTACTTGCTTGCCCCACGGGCCACGGTTATACCGTATCATACACGGAAGAAAGCTCACCCCGGTGATAACAATTTGACGTTTAAAAACATCATCTTTGTTTTGCTCATGAATCTGGTTTTATTATTAACGAGTGCCGGATATTGTCCACACTCCACCTAGCATATATAAACACACCCGATGTAGACTACCACATTATAACACCAATACACCCTATCTTACATTAACCCCACCTTAAAAACCAGTCTCCGTATTATCTGTAAACTCCCACGCCATTATACATGCCATACCTCCTCACCCCCACATTCATAACTTGTTCTTACTTTCTCCCCTCCCCACTTAGTTCCCTGTTTTTGGTTGAATTCCTCCGGCCACTACGCTAGAGGCTAAAACCCTCAAAACCTTATCCTCCTCTTCTCTTGTCGCTCTTACGTATATCATAAAAGCGTCACTCTTCCACCTCCCTTGACGCTTGATTTCCAACGTCGACACCCCTCCTGCTGCAAGTCTCGTTGCTCCCCCTACCCTACCCGAATGCATACTCCTCCGGTACCACCGTTTGTCTTCCCACTAAATCTGGTAGTAGTGATATTGTGGCCTGATTACGAGTCCAAACTCTCCATCTATCTCCATCCGCGTATACTATTAATATGTACTACCCAGTTCCAAGTTTGGATATACCAACATCATTTCGAGCATCACCTCAAATCCACACATCTCCCCTCTCATATGTGAAACA
>JAYJME010002017.1:0-14648 GCA_036873775.1 Costaria costata
TTTTTGCAACAAACAAACAAAATCCCCTCGGGCTGAATTTTCCCTCCCGCCGATAACCTTCTCCGGTGTTGATCAAGCCCGTAATCAGCGCCTGGATTATCCTTTATATGGTCCTTTACTCTCTTCCTCTTAGTCGTGAGCTCCCTGTTATAGTGGTTTACTCCCCTGCCAACCCTCTGGTCGAGTGTTCTTTTATCGTGGTTCTCTCCGCAATATTTCCCTGTTCCCACTCCAAGAAAACGTGGAAATACGACTTTGGTGGGAATCGAACCCGGGACATATTTTGTTCGGTTTGAAATAATAGACCACCTCTGATCCACTCACCTAAAGCTGATTAAGTAGCTCAGTGGTTATGTCTTTGTAAACGACCATACCCTGGATCTAGACTGTAGTGAAACCTCGGCACCGCGGCGTGACAAAAGAGTGAAATGCTTTGAGCACGTATCGCCAAGCACTTCAGCATTAAGGTTTTTTTTTCAATCTCTCACCCGGATGTGAGTTGCGCGCGGATACACTCTTCCAAAGCTGCCTCTCGAAAGCATCGCTCAACGGTCCAATGGGCTCTTCGCGAGCGTCGCGGATGGCGCTGACTAGTGTGCACAGCGGTTACGCCAGGACGGAGTCTGGGTATTCCGGAGTGGGCGCGCGCAAACGACTGCCCCAGGGACGTCAATACTTGAATTGAGATCTCGCGGTTCGGGGCGCCTCAATATCGCGATATGTGGGCACGCTCCAAAGTCGGAGTATGATCGGAGGTTGCTTTTGCTGGCACATCGGACCCATGCTACGATAGAGGTGCACCCGTTTTTTTCTGAGGCTCTTAACGTTAGGAGCCCTGAATCACACCCAAAAGCAGTTGTTGACTAAACTGCGAAGGCAGACCGATGAGAAACCCCATGGACTAGGCATTAAAAAAACTCATATTTCTAAACAAGAATGACGTTCCAGCGAGTTTGGGTTAAGGAGTCCCGTCATTCAGAAACAGAAATAATGCCAAAATGTGCAACCTCTATCGTAGCACGCGTCTTTCGTCCGGAATTAAAAACGCGACGGGCAGATACGGAGTGTATTGCCGATAATCGTGGAGGATGTCGGTGTCACGAGTGACGAGAAAATTTGTTCTGGTGCGCTGCCTATACTCAGTTCCGCTTCATTATCATGCCACTTGGCGATGAACCGTTCGGCTGCTTCGAGAACCTCACGATACCACTTACTTGCCGGCTTTTTTTTGCTGTAGTGGACCAAAGCGCGGTCTCAACTCCAAACATTAAAGGGTCTCGTTTTCCGTTGACCCCTCGGAGGCTCGAAATTCTCTAGCTGAGGTCTGGAACTAGGAACCTGTGCCACGTCGTCCACTGTCCGCCTGGTCTCGGGATTTCTCCGGCAGTACTCGTCCTGAACACCACCCGAGGGGTATAAGGAGGCGTTACCGATTTCGAGGAGTCCAGCCCAAATACAAAGTAAATGTTGAATGCTCCCACTAACATAGTTGTTATTGAGTTTTGCTTGGCAAACCGATCTTACTGCTCCTAAACCACACGCTAATGGGAGCCGTCATTCAAGTTTAATTGATTGTGCTTAACTCCCCGAAATCGGTAACCCTCGTTATTATACCACTGCAAAAACAAGTCGAATATAATTCCAAATAGTTTTTTTTTGGTTTTCCCCATAATGTGGATGCAGTTCCAACACTCTGGTTGGTACAGAACAACACGCACGTTTGAGTACATTGTGTATACATTTTTTTGTATCTGGTTATATACAGACCTTGAAACTTGGTTCATTATTGTTCATGTGTTGTTTTTTTTTGGGCGAGGGATATTTAATTGATCATACTACTGTATTTCAAGTCATTAATTAAATTATGTTTTTGCTTTCGAGAGGAAGTATATAAAGCCTCCGTACCACGTAGCACTCTCATTCTAAATAGTTTACTGCAAAAAAGTGATCAGAATACAAGCTCGACCTAAAATTGACTGTCTGAAAAAAACCAGGTTAACCAGTGTTCGACTCGGATACATGGGTACATGTTCTGTAGTACTCCCGTAGTGTGATGCGTGCTATGATACGATGCATGCACCACACGTTTTTTTTACCACCTTTGTTTCTGTGATAGATAGATGAGGCTCCTCCTGAGTCGAGGAAACATCTTGTTTGTACGCTGCTGTCAGACGGAGTTGTGGTAACCCCCTCGCGCAGAGCGATGCCGTACGGAGGAAACGTGATAAACACGCGGGCTGAACCGGTCAGGACAGCCCCACACACACAACGAACAAAGAACCGATCCGTGCCGCGATGCCTAGGATTCCACCAGCAACACACACGGGTGAGCGGTATCAAGATTGTCACAGACTCCACCCACTCACATCACTACAGGCAGTATCGTCGTTGTATCACGTACTACCCGGGTCGTACCAAATTAACATCATATCAGCGATTGCTCTCGAGGGGCGTCTCATCCAGATCAACCAGAACCGAAGCATAATAATGCTCGCTAATAGAAACCCTCAAATGAATGAACCCCTAAAGTACCCGCAAGCTAGTGTTGAGTGTGATGTTTTGGATTGAAAATCCCAGTATGATTTAACGCGCAGGTTTGCCATTTGTGAGGTGACAGAGTGGAGACACAGGGTATCTGTTTGTATGACGCAGCTGCCACCGAGTACAGCAAATAGCCCCTCGTCCCATTGTGATTCGCCACCGCCCGCACCGCCCCGGCCCATTGTGGTTGGCCTCCGCCCGCAACGCCCTCAGCACATTGCTTGTCGCCACCGCCCGCTCCGTACCATGCACTATATCCGACTGACCCGCATGCCAGCTGTCACACACCTGAATGGTCCAAGCATGTGAAATATTGCCTCGACACATAATACGAGACCCTAGATCCCAGAGACACAACATATCAAAGGTATCGACCACTGAATACCACAATCAAAATCCCCTTGAAGGTCTGGCTATTAAGCTAATCCTTGGTGTTACTCACTTTCGTCCGAGCTTCAGACGTAGAAGAGAAACAACTCTATGAATCCACAGAGCCTTGCTGACATCTGACGACGCGGGGGCTCTCGCCCGTCTCATTTCAGGTTTATCCCAAATACAACACGCCATCCAAACAATACAGAAACGGACCAATTGCCTATATTTCTGACGTAATTACCGGCCTTCCAAGGTCGTATTTCACCACACAAGCCACCGAGTGCAAAAACAACTAACCCAAACCCAATGTCGTTTATTTTTGGAGTATTTTTCGTAGCATACCGAGGCCATACGTGAGAGAGTTCATTGGGTTGCCTGCCGTGCAGTGTTTCTCATCAAGCCTGTTTTTTGTATCAGGTACAGAGCTCCTCGAACAAAAAGGAGACCCTCAGAAAAGCATGGAACCACACCGCTATCGTACCACTCCTCTATCACGGCGTATAACTATATAGTAGCTTGCAAAGTTGAGTTTCGACGAAATCCCCGATCTCACAGCTGACGTTTTTGTTTCTTTTATCAGAAGAGTAATCAGATCCTCCCATCGACAAAAAAAAGTTTATTTTCCACTACTTGTTCTGACCATATTTGGTCCTCATTACTATTACGGGGGACCATAGTAAATAGGACCAAGTATGGTTAGCAAAACAGGGAATATATATAGGTTTTGGTGTGTACATTAGGTCCTATTGTGTCTACAGTAGGTCCTATTAATTATGGATCAAATGTTGTCAGTAAAATTTGGGAAATATACGAAGTATAGGTCTTGGTGTCTACAGTAGGTCCTTTAAACTATGGTCCTCATTACTAGATATTTTACCCCGTAAAAATGTGATGAACGAATTTTTGCAGCACAGATACCTTTTCCGGGGCATATTACTTGCATTTAGTGTGGGGTTTAACTTGCAGTCTTCCGGGGGACCCTATTTCATATTAGAGTAATCAGGACCAAATATCGTTATTACGGGCACAATAATAATCAAAACGCACTCTGGACAGACACTTAAACCTATATTTGCCCTACTAGGTTTAGTAACCATACACTTACGGAGTAATACTATTAGAATATAATGATTTCGTTCTCCCGGCAATGCTAGTGAGGCCACTATTAATACTAGTAATATATAGTAGGCGCGCAGAGCCAAAATCGGCGGGTGCATAGCGAAAATAGCGACATCAACTCCAGACAGACGCTGTTGGATATACCTCCCCTCGAAACCGAAAACTAATTAGTGTCTTGGGTTAGTATGGTTAATTAAATCTCCCCTCTCTCGCCCAAAAAACAAAACAATCGTTCTCGCTCCACTCATAGAGACTACTAATATACCTCTCCTCGAAACTAAAAACTAATTTGTGTCTCGAATCAGTGTGATTAATTAAATCTCCCCTCCCTCGCCCAGATTCAAACCAAAACCAAATATATATATATATATATATACTTCGTATATATATATATATATATAAGTATAGGCCTGACTTCTCCGAGTAAAATAGCATTGCTTGGAAACCGAAAACTAATTAGTGTCATGGAATAGTATGATTAATTTAAACACAGTAAACCAAAACAATACCCTGGTGCATTCATTATTTTGGAGATATAATTTCGGCGTTATAATTATACCTCTCACCTCCAAACTGAAAACTAAATAGTGTCTTGGATTGGTATGATTAATTAAATATCCCCTCCGTCGACGGGCCGATATGTTCGCCGTCACTGCCGCCGAGTTCACAGCTGAGGGTACGACCAACGTTCTGGTCAACACATCCATTCCCCTATGGAGGTGTCCGCGCACCATATCTCAGACGACGGCCTGCAGTTCTGCTCCAAGTTTTCACAAGCTGTATATCAGCTGTTGGGAGTGCGAAAGCTTGAAACAAGCTCCTATCATCCAAACGGCAACGGAGGTGTTGAGCGGGTGAGTCACACTATCGCCCAAATGCTGTCTATGGTCATCAATGAAAAACAAGACGACTGGGATTTTGCAGCTCCCTCACGTCGAGTTCGCATAAAACAATTCGGTCAGTGCGGCGATGGGTTTGGCACCACATGGGTAGGCTTCCCCTCACGGTTTTCGAACGCGCCGGAGTCGCGGGACACCAGAGCCTGGCCCGCGACCACCTGGCTTTGCGATCTGGCTACAGACCGACAGCAGCGCGCGTGCGATATTGTTCCCAAACACCATGCCCTCACTGTTTCCGGCGTTAGTCGCCGAAAAAGTTCGCCCAAGCCGACGCACTGCGTCCGACCCTTCAATTTTCTGTGGGTGGTTGGGCATGGGTGTACAACTCAGCGTCCACCATCCGCCAGGGCGTGAAGCCTAACACTGACGCCAAGGTTCTCAAGGCCAAACTTGCGCTTAACTGGACAGGCCCCTACAAAGTCCTAGCCGTTGGTCCATGCTCCTCTGCCGATACCCCGGACGGTTCACCGCTCAGCGATAACCTCCTCTATTTGGATCTCCCTTCCGACCTGCCTGGTTCGGATGCTCGCCGGCCGTGGCGATAATACGCTGCAAGCCCTGTGCCAGCCCCTACGACAGCGATGGCATGCCGAAATACCTACCGGCGGGATTGACGCAGTACGTGCTCAACAATTTTTCCAAGAAAGCCCCTCCGTACCACGTCACCCAAGACGACGTTTCGCCTCCCCTCCAACGACTAGAAGTGGAGAAGATCACTGGCCACCAGTCGGCCCGGGAGTGAGGTGGAGTTATCACGGTGCTATACAAGACGCATTGGGTGGGACTCTCCGAACCACCCTGGGAGCGAGAAATGGAGCTCCAGCTCTCCCGATCCCGCATTCTGCGTTATGGGGCCGGAACTCCGGACCAGCACCGTCAAACAAACCGCCTTTACCGCCGGATGCGCATTGGCGCAGCACAGCGTGAGCTTTCCCGGAACAGCGGCGACCGTGTTTTGGCGCCCGGCTACGCTTGCGTCCCACAAACGGAATGGCTCCGCCGCTAACGCGACAAGGTGCCCCCTCAGGGAGCCCACGTTTGGTACAAGGGCGACGACGGGCTGTGGTGGCTTGGGAAAATCAGAGGGAGTACACCGAAGTATGAAGTATACCTGGTCAGATGTTTGGACAACCCGGGACTTCCTCTTCCCCCGGCGCGCTACACGACCTCAATGGGGTCCGTACGAGGTTCCTGGTGCCTACAGGTTCACGAAGCCAGCGAGTTCTCTCGGGTGATCCAACGTAACGTAGATCAATCTTGAGGCGCGGCCGTGGATAGTTGACTTTCACTCCGCCGCCGTGCTCGATAGTTTTTCGTTTTTCCGGGTTTTTTGTTCTCCTTGGTTTGCTTCTAGTGCTTTCTGAGTTCTCGGTCAGAGTTGGGGCGTTTCTGGTCTGATTGGGATGGGCGGTTTGGTTCTTGTGTTTTCTTTTTCTTCATCCTGCCGACGACCTCCTCAGCTCCGAGCCGGGGGGCGGCCAGGGTACCCTTGCTACTCATACAGTCGCACAGGACTATGTGTGTTTTTGTGCTAATTTCTTTGTGGCAACGGTTATTTTGTTTCTTCTTCGCTGTACGCTTTCAGGTGGACACTTCTCCCCCTCGCGAGACTGTGGGTTGTGCCACCTTTTCATTTTGATGTTGGTTTCCCTTGTCTTAGCGCCTGCGTTCTGATCAATTTAACCTTTCTTGGTCTCAAGCCCCCCGCCACGCTGGCGGTACGCGGGAGGGTTTTGACGGTGGTTTGCCCTATTATACTGTCTGCGTTCCTTCAATCACTTTTCTTCGCGTTTTCTTGGATTCATAGCCAGGCCGTTCAAAGGTGTGGGAGTGAGTTTGAGGAGCCGCATCTTCGACTCATGTTCTAGATAGTGGAACTGAGATTTCCCCGAATTTCCCATATTTCTGCATATGCGGCTCATCAGGGTGGGCTAGTGTTATGGTACGACCTTGAAAGGACGGTAATTACCTCATAAATAGGCAATTGTTCCGTTTTGGTATTGTTTGGATGGCGTTTTGGTACTAGGGGTCAACCTGAATCTAGAGGGGCGAGAGCCGCTCTCGTCAGATGTCATCTAGGCTCCAGAAGAATAATAAAGCTGTCTCTCTACTGCGTCTGAAGAAACTCTGGAAGAAATTGAGTAGCACCAAGGACTATCTTAATAGGCAGGACCTGCAGGGGGTACTCTGTGTCTCCACCCCAGTACTATTACATCATATCGCCGATAATATTGGCATTTTTGGTATCAGTTAGTTGTATCATGCCCAACTCTTGTTGCATCTGGTACATAGTCGTAAATCCCCTCACGCGCAGCCTCGATCTGGAGGCTGGTTGGTTATTCTAGCCTTACTGTTCCTTCCCTCCCGGACGGCGCGACAGCTCATTCGTCAAAAAACATTTGGCATTAAACGAAGGCATTGGTTGAACGCAACGTAATTAACCGTTTTACACTGCACTGCTTTACTGTACTGTACTGTAGTACCAAGTGATTTGGCCTCAAAACAGGAAGGCGTCACTAAGCTCACCCGTGACTGGGGTGTCCACTCCTTGGGGCTCTTTTTGAACAGGCCACCCAGGTAGTCGAAAAGGTAGTAAGTACCGATGGCGACGCCGGCCGCAGCCACGCCAGCCAGCATGAAAACACCGGCAGGCCCTAGCGCTGTAGCCAGCGTGACTGAGCCCGTTATCGCAGCAATCGCCATTTCCCCTCCGATGAATCCGACCGCGAATTCCCCGATGCACAGCCCGGCCGCAAGGGCGGGGTCTTGCGCGGAGATGACAGTCAGCACCATGGTCGCCACCGCGGCAACGAAGAGAACCTTGCCCGCTCGACCGATCCACTTTGCAAGCCTGTTCGCATGTTGACTGGGGTGGTTCGGCGTTCGACGGGAGGATACCAGAGGGATGTGCACGTGGTTTGTTAACAATATTTCACATTATTTTTGAGATGGGTGACTACTGTACGTAAGGCTCATATCCCACGAGGGGATGACCCGACTTGCATGCAGGACCAGTTTCCAATTTGACTAAACAGTATTACGGGGAAACATACTGACTGCTGTAGGGTCTATCGACAGGCCCCGCCGCCTGTATAAGAGGCGGTGGGGCCATATTGTAATAGCTGAATGGTCTGTCGACAATTTCTGGAAACAAAATGTCGAACACGCAGTCCAACTCTAAAAGTCTTGCAATACACATGGTACGAAGTACAAGGTTCCCCTTTAGGATGTTGGTGGGATGTCGCAAGTTGAAAAGGGCGAACACGGGCGTTTTTATGTACATGAGTCTGTGTGGGGTTCGCTACTGCTGCTGCTACTGCTGCTGCATGTATCATACGCGGCTATACTGCGTGGGTGTGTTTGAAACCCCGAGGAAGCGTGGGTTGGAATCGTCCAGGTTGTGTCTAGAATGGTACATACACAAACAATACATACTGCTGTGCATACTACGCACACACGCACACGGAGAGGCACCGTTCGTAACTGCCACTACTGTAGAATAAGACCCCGATCTGCGGCTGGCTGCCGTTGTACCACGGCTGCCGCCACGTAAGAAAAACTTGCGGTGTGATACAGGTA
Source organism: Costaria costata (assembly GCA_036873775.1). NCBI lineage: Eukaryota > Phaeophyceae > Laminariales > Agaraceae > Costaria > Costaria costata. Next base: position 8,514 of record JAYJME010002017.1, read on the forward strand.
CACAACAGCAAGCAGTGCACCGGTCCCCTACAGCATTATAACGACCAGAACTCGAGCACGAGCACGAGCACTCGAGCACGAGCACGACACGAGCAGGAGCAAAGGGCACTCGAGCACAACAAAATGACAAACAAGCACGAGAGCACGATCACGAGCACAATCACGAACGCCAACACTCGGGTACGAGCACCAACACTCGAGGACGAGCACTCGAGCACTCGAACACGAGCACGAGCAAAAGGTGGCCAGACAATCAGTGCGAGCCGGCAGCAGAACGACATGCGAATCCTGTCGGACATTTTTTATACCATGTGGGTGTGCTTGCCCCTGGATGGCTCTGAGTGCTCGGAATGCCTCCCCATGGTTTGTTGCCAGTTTTTGTGTATTTGACCCCCAGAGCATGCGCCACGGAGCTCGGCTGGGGCCCAAACTTGAGCCGTGTGTACGTACACGCAGGCCCGCTGCGTGACCCGCGGCCGAGAGCACGAGAAGCGTCGCGCGGCCGGAAGAGAAAAAAATACCGAACTCCAGAAAAAATCAATTTGGTACTATGTAATATGTACCCGTTTGTAATTACGTAATTACGAGAACGCTTTGAAGTACTTATACAGTAGTACAGGACACCCAACAAGAGACAGGAAAACTGACCCAGGCTGAAATTCTTGTTTGAGAATGGGCGTGTTCTACACAAACTTCAGCATAACGAACCCCGAATTTCTTATTTTCCAGTAAATCTCAGGTTGCCTTCCTTATTGGACGTTTTCTTTCTATTAGTAGGTGTTATGTTCGCACTTGATTGTCAACACGATATTCAAGGGTATTTGGGGGAAACCGAACCTATAGGACATATTTGTTCGCAAGTTTAGATGAGATAACAAGATGATAATGATCGACCATGGAGATATTTGAATGAGGCGCGGTAAACGATTCCTGACGTCCATGAGCAGGTCACGGAGTTTGTTGTGGAAATTGAAGTTTTGCGACACCCTGGACAATGAGAAATGCCCACTGCAAGTGTTTCCAACAACATAATATGGTGCAACGGACGAGTATATCGTTGTTGGTAAAGGCTAAATCCTTTGGCACCTTATCACTATGTTGTGGTCGGTAGCATCTACCGATATATTATTTCTTCCAACGTATTGCTCGGGCAGCAATCTGCAGCAGTATAGTAGCAGTCCCTCGCTGAAAGATATTGCTATTACGGGGGGCCATAGTAAATAGGACCAAATATTGTTACGAGTAGCAAATAGGAAAATAAATAGATTTTGGTGTCTACATCAGTAGGTTCTATTGTGTCTACAGTAGGTCCTATTAACTATAATATGGACAAAATATTGTTAGCAAAAATAGGGAAATATATAGGTTTTGGTGTCTACAGTAGGTCCTATTGTGTCTGCAGTAGCTCCTATTAACTATGTGTTAGGTTACTGGGGTGGAGACACAGAGTATCTCCTGCAGGTCTGCCTATTAGGCTAGTCCTTGGCGCTACTCACTTTCTTCCAGAGCTTCTTCAGACGCAGTAGAGAGACAGCTTTATTATTCTTCCTGGAGCCTAGATGACATCTGACGAGAGGAGCTCTCGCCCCTCTAGATTCAGGTTGACCCCAACTACCAAAACGCCATCCAAACAATACCAAAACGGACCAATTACCTATTTATGAGGTAATTACCGGCCTTTCAAGGTCGTACCATAACAACTACTACCACTGTAGAAATATTATATTAATACTACCAATATTAATAGCTGCGTACGGCCCCCGGTGGAGTGATATAGGAGAATCTCAACCCTTAGGCTAACTAATAAAGTCGGATGTCGTGCGTTCAACTCCCCTCGGAGCATACTCACTCTTGCTCGTAGGGAATTTCTCTAGCGTAAAAATTGGCTCACGGAAAGCGCCAGATTGTGGTGTGAGTTGGTAGAATTTTCAATGAAATCGACGAGCATGCAGTTTGAGTGTGAATCCTGAACCTAGTAGTGTTATTACATCTAACTACCAGTATGCGCGATCGAAACGAAGGCATGTATCGGGGTGGGGAGGGGGGAGAAGAGCCAGCTTCTGCGACCCCGGCTCGGAGTTACTCGTGGTACGAGTAGGGAGGGAGCTGGAGGAGAGTAGAAGGGCCGCGAAGATAATAAATTGGAGGTGGGGGGAAATAAGAAATGCCAGACCGCTCTGTTATGGCACCCACGCCTGCCTTTTTTTCGGGGTTGCTTAGTGGTTCGGAGGCTTTGCGGACCCGACTTCAGGGCGAGGTTAGGGGATACAAGGAAAGACGCTCTTACGTACTTCGAAGTACGTACATATGTGTGTCACTTCTTTTTTTCGTGGCAAGCAGTTTTGACCGTTCTTAACTCCCGAATCCGGGGTACCCACAGAAACGAAAGGAAGTTGCAACATATATATATAATACCTGTCACAGACCAAACGAGAGAGAGAGAGCGGAAAAAAAAAACACACACACACACACACGCAGAATGACACAATAAATGGTCCCGTCGATGACGCCGCCAGTGACTATATCGTATGTACAATGTATACTGGTACGAAGTAAATAACTACCAGGCATTACGTAATAAGTACTACCGTAGGTGAATGTGCACGAATCGCCAAATGTTCTATCCTATTATATAATATTAGTAAGTGCTTCCTGTCTGTCATGCAGGTTGATATCACATGTCTCTCTGGTTTCTTCCTGTCTGCCATGCAAGTTGTTATCGCATCTCTGTGGGCAGGGCTTTTGGTACTGTGCTGCAAAAACACCGTGGGTTGTCCGTACTTACTTGTCGGTTTCCGGTGTACCAGGTACTTGGTAGTATATATCATATCATACTATAGTGTGTTCATACTCAACTTTTAACAGTGGTACATCACGTCGGCCTAGCCGACATGCCGACGGCGAAGCCGCCATAAAGCCATGCGTGATATGAGTACACGCCCCCCTCCCCCCCCCCCCCCGGCTGGCGGGGAGGCTCGTTCGAGGCACCGCCGGTGGCGGGGAGATTGGAAAATTCGTGCAATATATCCTTTGAGCGGGCATCACACAATCACATTTTACGAAGTAGTACAGTAGGTGATCGACACCTAACACAGTACTCGTCATAATACGTACCCTGCTCCTAATTTGCTGTTATTTGTTTTGCCCCCCCGACAATCACAACGTGTCTCGTATATATAATACATCCTTCAGTCCGACATAAATCGCATAGCACCCTCACATACAGCAGCAGTAGCAGTAGTAGTACAGCATAATCTCTTCTACAACTCTAGACTCTATAGGTCAGCATTAGCAGCAGCAGTGTAGTTCCTGACTTTCACCTCGCCCCCATTCGTCGGAATGAATTAATACGCAAAACGGTAGGCTTAGCCTCCACTGTCCTGCAACGTAAGGGCCGAACAACATTAATATGGCACCCACACGCGGTCCTGTACCCTCTTACCAGTGCAGTGCAGTGCAGAGACACCTACCTCGTACATCTGACTCTAATTCCGAGTAATTTCCCCCTGAACGGGACTGCTCTCTTAGCAGTCTTGAAGGGGACAGGTTAACCCCTTTAGAGCCGGAAACGGTTTTTGGGGACAAAACAACTTGGAAATAGTGTGGGATACTTTTTGGGGTAGTAAAAGGAGGCTTCAGAGGGGGGAAAAAATACCGAAAATAAAAAAATGCCGATTATAGCATCAGCCACACGGGGATAGGGTGTGCGTCCAAACTGCTACCTGGTACAGGTTGTAGTAAACATAAGGAGCTGTCCAGAAGATACACGCGCATCGTCATGATAGGTGGTCTAGTTGGACAGTATAGTTGTAGTGCTACACTACTATTACTACGGGGGACCATAGTTAATAGGACCTACTGTAGACTCAATAGGACCTACTGTAAACACCAAAACCTATAGATTTCCCTATTTTTACTACCAATATTTGGTCCTATTTACTACCAGGTACCAGGTATGGTCCCCCGTAATATATGTCGCCTTTTCAGGTCGCTACACCTGGGCCCCAACGCGGTTAATTTTACAAACATGTATATACCTCCTGGCATATTGTATATTGCAGGGCCCCCCGGTTACGTTTACCAACATATTTTAGGAAAACCCTGTCCACACTGCTTATGCTATTGAACGAGCAAGGGTTGTGCTTTTCGTGTATACCGCAATTCGAGCCCGGCTTACATCATATACTAAACCAGGCAAAAAGCGAAATAAAGCATACCTATATACCTGGGTGGTACTCTTAATCCCAGTTATTTAATAGTATATAAGACGCACACCCATTCCGGGGGAAAAATCGTTGGAAGTACCGCGGGTCTGTCGCCCCCCCCCCTGCTATTGCCAGCCTCTGGGCGATCCCGCAGGTGGAGTTTGAAGCGAGAAACCCTCGTCCTCGATCTGCAACAGGTGCTCCATCATCACCCGCCGTCTCCTCGCCATGGATCCTCAATCCCATGCCCCCGCGACGCACGCTGCCAGCCGGTCGATGAAAAGTGCTTCCTTGTACTCGTACCGCGAGGCGCCCATTAAGCTTAAGCTTTTCATCGCGAAGGTGGCGACTTTGTGGCTTCGCTCGGCGATCATGCTTGTCCCGGTCGAGCGTATAGTGTCGGTGCTTGCCCGCCTCCTCGGAAGTATATGCATAACAAGGTCAGCTCGGCCCTCAAGCACGTGTACCCGTACTTGCGGGTTGGTGGGTGAGTGGGCGTTGTCGATGTCGAGGAAGATCGACTTGTTGTGGGACTCCCGGGATGGGGCGCCCCGAAGACCTTCTCTCCGGATAGCTACAGTACGCCCAATACTTCGGGAACTACCAGTGTGTGCATATATTCGGGAATTTTCCCGAGGACTGCTGCCCTGGAAAAAATGCAAAATCAAGAATGTTACAAGCAGACAGCACACAGCAGACAAACAGACAGACTAATTAAATAATGGAAGCCTGCACGCACCCCCCCCGTAACGAAGAGGATTTTTTGCCACAATACCAAAAAGGGCCTCATTTAAAAATAGAAATGAATTAAAAGTAAAATCGCGGAGCGGTGGCCCACCGAAAGGTCTGGACTCCCGTGGCGTGTTTTGGGGTGGTCAGGGGCGAGGCCATTGTGTTTGTGGCGGTGTGGGGGGGGGGGGGTTAGTTCGGCGTGAAATGGCCAAATTCTCAATATATCCCCAAATATTCCCAAAAACATTGTCAAAGTTGTGGTATTCTCATTTCAACCGTAGTGTTAACTAAACGTCGAAATCGTTTTTTTTTAATATGTTCCGGCTCCATGCGCCACTCCAACTTCCCCAGTTTCTGCACCTTGTCTCCTGCCGGGATGTAGAGCAGACTGCCGTTCTTCCTCTTCTTCCGCCACTCTCGCCACTCCTCCGCTCGTTCAGCTAACCCCCACCCTATACCGCCTTCATTTCTTTGCCCCCCACCCCACCGCACCCACCCCCCTGACCTGACCCCCCCCCCCCCCGGAAGGACATAACGCCCCCCTATGCAACCATAGACACTGTGGGCCGTCCCGTCCTCCCCGCACAAAACCTCCACCGCTTCCCCGTCACAACCTGTACTGTAAGCTTCAGCGCGATCGGCATCAACCCTTTTTTCCCCATCCCCTCCCATTATCGATTATCGGCGATTCTTCCTTGCTAACCCTCCCTTCCATTTCCCTACCCTGCTACTTGCTGCTCGCTTCTACTCCTATTCATTCCCTCTCCCTTCGTGCGCCCGTCCAAAGCCTTGCCTTACCGCCGACACCCCCGATGGGTCTATCTGCCTCGTCAATCCCACCCACTGCACCCACTGCTCGCCGGATACGTTTAGTGCTGCCATATTTCCGCCGGCCGCCTCTATGTTTTAGTTTTACCTCTTCACCAGCTTCGATACCCCCTGTCCTTATGCTCGCAAACACCACCTTCTCACGTTCCGTTCTCTGCTTCGCCCTCGTTCTCCAACTGCCTCGTGCATCCTTGTAGTCGATACTGGTACCCCTCCCAGTCCTGGTTCCCCTCGGAATCTGCACCCCGCTCCCCCCATCTCTTGCGTTATTTACCCCCCCCTCTATTGTCATACGACTACGGCCGTGCGTGATATGAGTACACGCCCCCCCCCTGCCCCCCCTAACTTTAGCCCCCCTCGTAGCTAGTTT
>JAYJME010002018.1:0-14648 GCA_036873775.1 Costaria costata
ATCCAGGGTCCTTTTCTGGTGACGGGCAAGGAGACAACACCCCCGTACTTGCAATTTCACACAGCTGGTACAACGCCGACGAGATAGTACCCTGGGCTGCAGCGTCGAGCATCTCCTCTACACAGCAAATGCGACATATTGTCCGGAACATCCTCGTGCTGTTTCAAAATATGGTATCGAAACCACACTCGCAAAACGGGGAGACCCTGAAGAGCATTACACGCGAGGCACGATAGAGGTCGCGTTGGTGTTTTGGCCGAACCATTGCCGACCGACTCTACTTCACCTCGGGAAATGCCTTAAATGGTTGGAATATCTTATGCAAAGAGATACCGGTCATCCATCGGGATAAACCCTTTCATCTTCCATCTGACTACGGTTTGGGGTGCGGTGGTATGGAGAGTCCCCATGAGCGGGTGCTCAGCAAAAAACACCCGAATCCCCCACCGCACTGGTATCGTAGATTTCAGGAGGAACATAGTGTAGTATACAGGATGGCATTTCTTCCTCAGTGAAACGAGGCAATACGATATATACCGGTATACTTCGTAGATATACCGAAATATGTAGTTACATATTGTGACTATCGCGGGTTCTAACGCCGATGCTCCCGAATCACAGCGTTGTAGAGGTCACCTCATTCTCGCTGGCCGTGTCGTCGTCCTTGGATTCGCCTTGGACAAACGCTCTGGAGGATCCGACGAAAGACCTGGAGGATCCTGATTTGGTGATAGCCTCCTTCGCCAACACTTTGTCCACGTCTTCGGGTTGAATGCGGACCTGAGCACGTTAACCGGCGGAACGAGACGAAGTACAAAAATCAGGTTATACGCTTTTTGCTCCTGCGGGAGTATCACTTTTCTTGCTGCCGAATCTTCTCTCTATCGACGCGTGGTACGATATAGGTTGCACTTCCCGGCGCTTTCGTTTTTTGAATGACAAGAGCTCCTGAACTCAAAATCGTCGGGTTGTCATTCTTGTTTCGCAAAATGATTTGGGTAATTCCTAGGTTACGGATGTTTCCAGTTGGGTTGCAACTTTTAGATTGCTCCAAAATTGGATAGTGGGTGAACTACAAAGCTCTTAACGCGAGGAGCCTCAGAAAAAAACCGGCATTACCTCTATCGTCTCAGCCTGTGTCGAACCCCCACCAAACAAACCGGCATTGGCCGCGACAATTCGCACGATTTTATCCTGATGAAAAGCCTCGTGGACGACGTAAACAGTGAATACTAGATTGAACTATTCTCTGGGATTCCACAGCTATTCTTGGGTGAATCGTCAATGGACAAACCTGCACGAGCCGACAAGGAGAAAACAGAGAGCCCCATATCGTAGGCATATACCGCACCCCCCCAAGACCTGACCTTGATCAAAATGAATTGCACGTCCCCACGAACCATAATGTCATGATAGGTTTTACAACGAAGATCATTATGAAGTATAAGTGGTGATCCCAATACACTTGGTGCTTCGTCAGTTGGAGACCTTGTCAGCCTGAAAAGCGTTGGCCGAAAACGAGATACACCTATACTGGTGGAATTGGCCCTTTGGCCTCCCTGAACAATAGGCGCGTGCTAAAATATAGTGGTTGAGGTTTCTGGCAAACCATTAGGTGTTTTTTGCGTACATGACGGCACTGCTCCACCGAGAAACTACCACGTGCCCGACACTTGTTTTGATCAAGTCTGAAAGAGGCGTGCTACGATAGAGGTGCACCTATTGTTGTCTGAGGCTCCTCACTTTTGCAGCCAAAACGTGCAACTCGATTCAGAAACCCATGACCTAGGGATACAAAACAAGCACATTGAAAAACCAGAATGACACCCTGATGATATTAGGTTAAAGAGCGCCGTCAGTCAGAAACAAGAAAAGGCCAACAAAGTGCTACCTCCATCGTAGCACGCGTCGAAAACTATAGGCTCCTACCAAGTACGCCTATGTGCGCGAAATAGCGAACGCTCAAGCGAGAACGGTCCAGGACACTGCGAGCAGGAGGGTCACCAGTCTACGGCATGCGCTTGGATTTGCCGTAGTCATCCTGTAATAGTTATACCAAGAACACCGACCAATTCTTCAGAAGGCGTTACCAACGAATTTGTGCGGAATAGCACAACTTCGGGCGAAAGATCTAACGGGACAAAGGGGGGTTCAAGGCATAGCCCTGTCGTCGGTTTCCACCTGGCCTCTTTTCTCGACAATGAGTAAGTCGATAGTTGCTCCTGTCGTTTAGTCAGTTTCCCATGCAGAACAGCTCACAGGTTACAACTATGCAGCAGAACACTAATTCGTTGAAGAGACACCGTAGAATACAGCAGACCAAGAACGAACTCGTTATAATTTATGTACAGACTGCGTATGAAATTACACTGCCGTCAAAACGTCGACAGAGGCAAACACCAACTGGGATTATCATATAAACGCACACGACATGGCATTCGTCGTCGGCCTATCCCTTTCAATTTTTTCTCGAGGTCAATGTTCGAGGGACGTAACGAGCTCCCGGCGTGGGGGTTGTAATACGGTTTGGGTGCACCCGGACCGCAACCATCGTCAACAGGGCGCCTGGTCTACCTTGTTCCTCCAGGGTGTCCGCACGATCTTGAGTACACCGGCAAGCATAAACACATTTATTTAGACATTTCTTGAAACAGTCAAAACAAAATGGTTTAGTGTATGTACACAGTGCCTTTTGTGGCGATCGAAATTTAGCAGGAACCTCCTGTAGTTTTGATGCCTCCATGGTTGTGAGATACCAAAACGAACGATGAGGACAACGAACGACGAAATATGACGTTGAGATATGAACTGAAGGGGAAAGAGGAAAATGGAAATAGATGGTAACTAGAACAATTAATAATGGCGGAAACTGGTCGATGGTCCCATCGCATGCTGCTGCAGTAATCTCACCATCAAATCCAAGATCTTGTCTGGCACACTCATGTGACTGGCCGCGATTGCAGCCACCTCCGCGTCCAAGTCCGGCTCGTGAGTCGACAGGACTCGGAGCTTCTGCCCGGTAAGCGAAAAGCCGCGCATGAGGCTGCCGCGCCTCCCCAAGAACCGTTCACCGACCGTCGAGCCCTGTCTCCGTAACCCAACGTGTCCCGAGCCGGAGGTCGAGTCCAAGCGAGGCAGCTGGTTTCTCTGGCGTAGGGCTCCTCGAGCGCTGCAAACAATGTAGGAACACAGTCATTCGTAAGAGGTGTAAAGTGGAATCTTCGGTTGTTGAGTTGTAAGAGTAGGGCGAATTAACCTGAGGATACCGGAGTACCTGTCCAGGCCGATTACCTTCACCGTGCACACTACCACGCGGGAACGGTTAACGTATTGCTTGCCTCCCTATGGAACCAGAAGACTACAATGTATACTTTTGACTGTACCGGCGGTGACAAACACATCGGCTTGGAATCCGTCATCTTTGCCAAGCCAACAACAGACAGACGGAATCATCGAGATACATGCGGAGCACGCACGACGTTATGGATGGCAACGAGATACTCGTACAGGGAGGGCGGCCACATGGCCGAGGAATATGTCGGGAACCACCCCCGGATAGTTCGACGTTTCGACGTTACCTCCCCACTCGAATGTACACCTATACTGTACTTCGAGGTATTATAAAACAATTGTCTCACCATCCTGTCTTCTCCAAACATCTAATGCACATAAACCATACCAGGTATATCATATAGCTACAGCACAGAACGTGGTGTACGACGAGTACTTGGAATGTAATACCTAACGTAAAACCTATTGAAATATGCCTCCGTTTGGTTCTCGTTATCACGCGCGATGGACGAGCCATACGTCTGCTACGCCCCTCCCCCGTGCATCGATAGATCAATCTACCAAACAATCAGGCCCGGCAAACCGCCTATTCAGGCACACACAACCCACGATGTATCGGTTCTGCGCAGAGTGGAGCCGCCATCCGCCCCTCTTGCAACGGTCGACCCGGCCCTAGGCGGCAGTTTGTTGGTCAGAGCCCCGTTGAAGCCGCCCGTACCGAAGATATCCTCCTCGGGCACATCGCCGGAGGCCTCGCGGACCAATTCCAGGGGCTGATTCGATTGTCCGACCCTCGACGGGAACCTTGACAAAACACAGAAAACATATTGGACGGCATTGGTAGGGGTACGCTTAGAGAGAGACACTCCGAAAGCGCTCCTTGGTTGATCGGGGTCCAGTTAACAGCCGCCTGGAAAACACCGTGAAGGCTGACGCCCTCAGCTTGTGAACAGAACCCTCATAACGCATAACGCCCACTTGCTTGGGGAATTCCCCTGTATTCCGCTGCCGACGCGTGCTGTTGTGGGGGGGGGGCAGCATCTTCCTGGGCATTTGGGCGCGGAGGCCCCTCACTTTAGCAACTGTCTACACCCGAACACTTGGCCAGGGGAAATAAGATCGTGAACCCCGATGGACAATTACATGTCGCAGATATAAAGAAAAAATATCCTTGTAAGAAAAACAAATTAGGCGATGTCAGTGGAGGGCATCCTCAGGATCCGTTCCGGGTAAAACGTGCCACCCCCTACCGTGGGAGGCGTTTGCCGCTCTGTTGGAGGATACACCAACTGTCTGTGAGATCCAACGGATCTTCCGCCAACGCGTTCGCCACACGCTTAACATGGTGCGTAGATATCACTCGCTTGGTGTGCGCGTTTGGCGAGACAAGTCTCTTGTACCTTACTTTCGAACCAAACCACTGTACCGAGAGGCGTGCTACGATAATAGAAGCTGCAAGTTTTGGCTTCGGTGTTTCTGGGTAACGGGGCCATTTAACCCCAAAAATATTCCGAATGTGAGTATCGCTTAGTAAAATACGATTATTTGAAAGGCTTTGTCCATGGGTTTGCTCATCGGGCTGCCCGTCCAGTTTACTTAAAAACATATTCCAGGGTGTGATATGGAGCTCCTAAAGCGAAGAGCCTCAGAAATAAAAGTGGCGCACCTCTACCCACGAATGCCACCGACACAAATATCGATCTCGAAGCAGCCACAAACACATACATATCTAACCCACTTTTTCACAGAACCGGTTCTCCCGTGAAGGGGGTCGATGCCACGGGTAGCCCAGCTGGGCACATCGCCGGCCACGCGGGCGAAGATCCCGTGGGCCGAGGAGCCCTGTGAATGTCGTGAGTCAAGTTGATCGTCCGGAAGCTCTCCCTCTTCCGGCGTAGGCACGAACCTATAAATGTACAGATTAAAAAACAAGAACAGGTGCAAGCGGGACGCGCATGAGCGATTGCTGGCATTTCGGTTACGTCCAGCGTTCAAAATAAAGCAATTAGTTGTGTCCGCAGGTCCTTCCGAATGAGGGGTAACTCTGCTGTAGGTTTTACGTGACCGTACACCCTACCCACACGTACATGATGAGTGGGTACAGCAATTGGGTTCCGCGAGATGGAGTGGCGCTGATGGGGCTTCCCCTTCGGCCCTTTAATGCAAAGTCTAAGGTAGGGGCGTCGCTTTCAACGCCGCAGGTTCCGGCTGCGAAAGGAGTCCCTCTTGTAAAAAAGCATCCAATATATATATATATAAATTTGCGGTTTGAGCCTTTAACCTCTCTTCCAAATAACCCTACACGATTCCAAGTAGTTTCCCTCCAAAAGCGCTTGCGCCTTTTGTTTTCGCAACCTGCAGTGCTAGTCTAAAGGCCGCAAACAAACGTTAAATCAAGTTTCTGTGAAATATTCACTGGCACGCGATGGCCGCGTAACCTGGTGGCAAACAATGGGGATAAACCTCCCTTGCCATAACCTGGAGCACAACCGTTTCTTTGAACATGCCTCAAATTGTGTGAGAGGTGGTGGTGCTGGACGATTTTCTTCATAGGGTGCACGGTATGATAAGGGTAACACAGTGGGGATACACCTCCCTTGCCATACCCTCGAGCACAACCGTTTCGATTAACAGGCGTCAAACTGTATGAGGGGTGGTGGCGCTGGACGATGTGGTTCATAGCGTGCAAGGTACGACAAGGGGGAACAGTTTGGGGCGAAAACATTTGTAAAAATGACGGGGCTGGTTAACACCTTTAGAGCCGGAAACCGTTTCTGGGGACCAAAAAAGTTGAACATAGTGTGAGAGACTTTCTTGGGTAGCCCAAGGGTTAAACTAGAAACGATCTGAAACCGTCCGAAACTTAGACTGTATGCTTGGCAATATCATTCGCCACACACGGAGTCCCATGGGCGTGTTGGTAGAGCTCTTCAAAATGTCAGTATATTTGGTTGAGATACGCGAAGAGATCTCCAACAGCGACAACGCCCATACGTATTCGGATGCACCCTTGCATGCTTCTAAGAGATAGGAAACCCCAGCCGGGTACGGCTAATAAAATCGTCTAGGAACAGAAAGAAGGCACCGTGTGGGCTTTCGCGTGCCGTGTCCATCCTGTGGTTCTCCCTCCCGTCGAGTTGGGTCGGTTCTTCGCAGAACACTCTCGAGCTGTTCCGGGACGCCTCCATCGGTCCCGGCGCTAGTTCACACACTACAACAAACACTAGGGTCTCAGCAGGAATACACGAAAAACTCTTTTTCGAATGACCCATGCTACGATGGTTGAGGTGCACCCTTTTGTTTCTGAGGCTCTTCACTTTGGGAGCTCCATACAACACTCGAGAACTGTTTTTGAGTAAACTGGAAGGCCAGCCCGATGAGAAAATCCATGGACTAGGCATTGAAAAATGTCATATTGCTAAACAAGAATGGCATTCCGACGATCTTGGGACAAGAAGCCCCGTTATTCAGAAACAAAAAAGACCAAAAAGTGCAACCTCTATCGTAGCACGCGTCGAATGCCTCACAATACCCACTTACTTGGGAGACCCAGGCATAGAGGGGGGAATCCATAACGTCTGTAAAATACAAACATGAAAAAAACACACTGTTTTCGGTTATTGTTTCGTCCACAAATCTCACCGCACTGTTCTGTTTTATTACGTTTGACCTTATGGAGGAGTGTAGGTCCTTTTCTTCCTGTGGTCGGGGACTCTGGGTTTTAGGGCTGGCCCCGTTTTGCTGGACCGTTTCGTGGATACTCTCGGTTCTGAGTTATATAGAGCCGCGAGTAATCAGGGCTCTTATTTCTCGGGTCGGTGGGTGGTCAGAGTGCCAATCGGGAGCACTGCTTTATATATTTACATCGTGGGGGCACAACAACTGGGCCTCACGCATGATGCCACTACCTGTCAGCGCCCATACTTGGGACGGCCTATCTGCAAGGATATTCCTACTACCACTGACGGAGATTGGCGCTTTTTGCTGCAGACCTGGCTAGCTTGTCCAAGGCGTCGGTGGCGGGGCCGCAGTACACCAGGCGGCCAGCTATGACGAGGATCGTGTGGGTGAAGAGCGCCCAGATCTCCGGGCGAGGCTGGTGGATGACCACGATGACAGTGACCTGGAGAGCAACAATCATAACAGCGGGGTGTTGTCGCTTTCATTTCGTTGCGAGCATTAAGATGCATACCATTCGTACCTAAGTGATCAAGAGGGCCGTATTCGATATCGCGCCACATGCTAAGATGCACCGATAAGCGCCGAGGACCCCCGCGGGTCTGCTTCGCACCGGAGAAAGGGACGTCACGCGCAAGCCGTCGGGTCTGGTGCATCGTACCAAACTTGGAACACGAGCGTAATGGAACAACCACAAGGTTGCGCAACGCACTGGGCATAATTCGTGCGCCGTGTACGCGCGGTTAGAGACACGCTAATCAACAATATCGCAGGGATAATCGGCACGACTGGTGGTGCCGTGGGAGGGCTACCCCAATTTACTCTATTGCTTTTGGCCACACTGGCGTTTCGCCGTGTACCTCACGCGAAAAACAAAAAGAAGCTACCTGGTATATTTGTGTGGCAAAGTAGCTTCAAAACCGATTCCAGTCGGAGGGGGGCCCGCAAATCCCGACATAACAACCATAAAAAACTAACACCGCGATAGAGTTGGGTAGGCACACGGCCGAGTGGCAACGTAAGCGGCTCAAACCCAAAATGACGACACCTCGACCCCCCTACCTTCGCAGGACGAGCATTCTGAATCCACGATAGATACACGCTACAATAGGGGTGCACCAGTTCATTCTGAGCGCTCCTCATGTTAGGTACTCTGTGATTCACTCACAAAGAAATACAAAGAAAACTAAAAGTGCTTGAAATCAGATGAACACAACGTGACCTAGGCGTACGAAACAATCGTTTTGCAAAAAAACAATTACACCCCGACGACTTTGGGCTAAGGCCCGTTGTTTCCGTTGTCCAGAAACAAAAACACCAAAAAATGCAACCTCGTAGCACGCTTCAATAGACACAAAGTCCTAAGAGTGTATATTCTCCCGTTTGTACCAACCATATTTGTTTCGGATTACTATGTCCCCCCGAATTGGTGGCTCGAGAACGCGCGGCCGAGAACGCACAACCACGCAAAACATGGCCTCCATATCTGCCCCACGGGAGAGAAGTTCCACCCAAGCAAAGCACCTTCTTAGCGAGGCGCCCGAGGATGGTTATCATCTCCAGCGAGGCAGTTGCGTCCAAGCCGGAGGTAGGCTCGTCTAGGAAGAGGATGTCACGGTCGACAAGGAGTTCCAATGCCAGCATCAAGCGGCGTTTCTGGCCTCCGCTAAGGCTGCCCGCCGCTGTGTTCTGGTTTGACACCAAGGACGTCTCTTCTATCACGCTGGGCGAAACACACGTTGAGGTGATAACGGTGATGCGGTAGAATAAAGTGCCGGTTATTGTGTTAGTGAGAGTGATAGCAAACCAATATCGACACGAGTGTGCCCCATGTACGTAGAGCGGGAAAACATGTTACGATTGCAACGTGGATGAAAACAAAAACGGTACCGGCTTTCCGGTTGGCCTTGGCCACACCAGACGATAGACAGCCCAACCATCGTCACCGAACACATACAAAATGCAACTGAGGTGTCAACATGATGTGCGTTGTGTCATCGGTGCGCCTCAAGCTTTGCCTGCAACAAACATGAAGCGGGACAGCGCAAAAACAAAGTGAGATAAATGTGGAGGAAAATATGCTGTACATTTTGTCAATACTACCAAAATATGAAACAATACCGAGCGAAATAGAGAGAAATGTTCATATCCCAGATCGCCTGTACTCGGGATGCTCAAGTTTCGAGTCATCAGCACATACACCAAACGAATGACGGCCTGTCAAACCCCGACTGGGCTACGCGAACCAACGAGTCCTCACGTTTGCACTCGGTTGAGTTGATTTTCGAGGGTACCCTTCAGTCGAATCATCGCGGCGTACACCAGGTTGTCGAACACCGATAGCCCCGGCAACAATCCCACGTTGGTTTGCCTCATGTAGCCGGTGTGGCTGATGTAATCCTTCTGCAGGCCATCATATTGAGGGAGTGGGTGGTGGTGGTGGCTGGGTGACGATGGAAAGAGGCGATTGTGCACCGTGAACTATGTATCATACGTCAAGAAGAGTCGTCAGACAAAGTGCAGAGGAAGCGAGACCAATCGCGGTAGCTAATTCCAGTTAAAATTACAACTGACGAGTCACGTTGAATTTGTGGTCACGGCCGTGTAGATATAGTCTAAACACAACTCTAGTACTGGACGAACGTTACTGACTATGGCGAAAAACAACGCTAGTTCGAAGGGGGGGTGGGGGCTACGGCAGACGATCAGACCGGGAACGATTTGGTGCCTACGTTTTGGTGTTCAACGCCTTCGATACGCCAGCATTAACAACCGATGATTATGGCCCGCGTGCTTAATCTCTAGTTTCTCGTAGACTACACTGCGTACGCCTAAGTGGCACGATAGCACTCAGTTGCACTCTCCATGTGAAGCAACCAGTGACACACTCTTGGAAGGACGGACGGCGGGTGGCGGGGTAGAGGAATCAGCGTGATGGAGGATTGGGTCCTCCCAACATGTCTATGTTCACCAAAGGTGTACCAAATACCCCTACGGAAATCAGACGGAGTGGAGAAGCGTGGTATATCTACCCAGTGTTGCTACAGGCGCGTCGTCTCTGATGGCTGGAAATGACAAACCCGAACTGGGCTAACACCCGTGCCACGTTTGCACTGGAAATCGTGGCGCATTCAACGCCAACCGTGCTCCGTCCTCCAGACTGAGGATTATTCACCTGCATGTTGGCGATAGACTTGCCCTTGAAAATAATGTCTCCCTCGCAACGGCCTACGGATCGTCGACCGGTCAGAAGGTCCAGCAGTGTGCTCTTTCCTGCGCATGGGTCAGGCAGGCACGTTCTAAACAAATGCCCCGATCACTTTGCGTACAAACTTAAGAAGGGTACTCTGTCGACCAAAACAATGAACCCATGCTAAGATAGAGGTGTTGTTCCATGATGTTCTTTCTGAGGCTCTTCACTTTAAGAGCTCTATATCACACCCGAAAACTATATTTGGGTAAACAGGACGGGCAGGCCGATGAACGAGCAGCACATAGACTAGGCATTCAAACCATCATATTGCAAAACATTAATGAAATTCCGACGATTTCGGTTTAAGGAGCCCCGTAATTCAGAACCAAAAAAGCCAAAACGTGTAACCTCTATCGTAGCGCGCGTCAATGTCGACCTATAGAGTCGCCAAAAAACAAAACAATTCGACTGGCGGGTGTCTAAACAAGAATTTGACGACTGTAGCATTGGCTATTGACTACGCGAAGCGGCCCGTACTGACGAGGTAAGGAATGCATGTGAGTGGAACGGAAGGGTGATTTCGCGATTCCGGACACGCCCGCGGAATGGTTGGCACAGTGTTGTTGCTCGCCCTTCGTAACGGGGTGATACCACCCCATATTCTGCATTAGTACCCGAACCAGTACGGGTCCATAACACGTTTACGCTGAAGTGAAATACTCTAGATTGGTAGAATAACATGACATATATTCCATCTCCGATGGAATGCGCCAGCTAAATATCTACTGCCAAGAGAAGGGGCGCTTTCTGCTGCATTTGGGGCCATAAACTGTTTTCCCGAGGGCTGGACAGCTATTCTTTGGGGGAGGTCAAGCACCGATTGACGGTAGGGGGACTGGTCGTCACTGACGCATTCTACATATCTGGTCGTGCGTTGTTTATCCTGGCATGCGTCCTGACGTTGTTCCACGGAAGTAATCGCAATCTATAAAATACTTTCCACGCTTGCTGTGTAGATAAGAGCATACACAGGTGGCCAGGACCCCCCCCTTGCACTATGTAGAAAACAACTCTTTGTGGAGACTTTGCACTATGTAGAAAACGCCACAAGATGTCGACAAACCAGCCGTTTAGGTACGCCTAACGGTGCACTACATAGTGTAATGCCTCCACACAACGATTTGTTTACGTCCACATTGTGCAATGGGGGGGGGGGGTCCCGGCCACATGAGTAGTACGCAATGGAATATACTAGTCTCGAGATCGACAACGCCCCTAGCCCTCTCAAATCCTACCTTTTAAGAGGAAGAAATAGTATATCAAACCGTGTCGTTGGTGACTTACCGCTACCGCTCGGACCCATGAGAGCGCACAGAGACCCCGTGGGAACGCCCCCGTTTACGGAATACAAGAGCTGTTTCTCGGGCGACGGAACCTCCTCAGCCTTTGCCGACCCCCACGACGGCAGAGACCTGCTGACGGAGAACAGCGTGGAATTGTTTTGCTTGAAGGTTGCACAATACAGGCGTGTCACTAGGTGGATTTTGCATCACGTTTATAGCTGAAGACCCCGGCGTTAGCAGCGATATCACTGCCTCAATGTTCGCCAATCGTTTATGATTCTGGGCTCTGGAGCGTTGTACGTCTACGGGTACTGGTTTAGCTTCCGCATGATAGGGTGCCTTCGATGCCGTGTAACTCGTCCTCACGTACGTCCATCAAACGAGTGACTCCCGCGCACGAAGGCTTAGGCTGTCCTCAAATCGGGACATCGCCTCTCTTCTTAAAAAAAAATCTACTGAACCACCAGCATAACCCGTATCTCACCATTTCTTTTGGATCGGCACCCAGTAGCTCAACTCCTCCCACTTCAGTGCCAGTGTCGAATTTTCATCTTGCCCTCCCTGTTTCGGTTGGAGAACACTGCACGGCAACGAACAAAACGTGCACATGGCGGCGGCTGTAAGTCCCCGTCAGTATTTCCCTACTATCAAGTGACAGTATTCGCCCAATCTGAACGTTTGTAAGTGTCAATTATTTCGTATCCCGCGTCAATGGTTGGAAGTAACGTTTTTCGGGTAAGATATGGAGCTCTTCGTTGTGCGAGGAGCTGACGCGTCTTACGATAGAGGTTGCAATTTTCGGCCCTTTTCGTTTCTTAATAACGGGGCTCCGAGTGACAATCTTGTTTAGCAATATGATTGCTTTATACGCCCAGTCCATGGGTTTGCTCATCGGGCTGCCCTTCCAGTTTGCTCAAAAACAGTTTTCGGGTGTGATGCGGAGTTCCTAAAGTGAAGAGCCCCAGAAACAAGATTGTGCACCTCTATCGTAGCATCGGTCAGCTCAGACATTAAGGTACCACGGACACATGCTACGATATACTGTATTGGAGCAACTTCCTGTTTTCGGATGTTCCCCAGACGGGGGACTCTGTACCTCATCCAAAACCCAAGTTTGAGGAATATTGTGAGCGTAATCCGATGAACCATTCCATGGCCTAGGAACACAGCGAACTATATGGAAAAAACAAGAATGGAATGCCGACTATTTGAGTTAAGGAGCTCCGTCGTCCCGAAACAATTTTAGCGGGAAAATGCCACCTCTGTCGTACCACGCGTAGTGTTAATCATTGTATGGGTAGAACCTCCAGTGCCACTGCTGCTCTTACGAGAAATACGAGAGAGGGGAAGACTGCCGCTACACGGTAGGTCGGGCATGTTCGTGTCCATGTTTCATGTGATGTCTACTTTGTTTTTTGTGATTTTATATTTCGGGATGTGCACCACCTTAGGCGTGTTTGATACGCTGCTCCAAAGTTTCAACTTTTCCATCATTTTTGAGACAGGTGCTAATTCGTCACTCGGCACATGCTACGATTGGGGCGCAGCTTCCGTTCGTCTACGGTTCCCCACCTGGGGGGGCGCTGTACCTTATCTAAAACCCAACTTCGACAAAATAAACTTTGTGAGCTTACCTGGGTGAGCCATCACATGGCCCAGGTACACAACAAGTTACATTTCAAAACCCATGCGGAATCCCGACGATTCTTGGTTAAGAAACTCCGATCATCAGAAACCAGTTTAGCTCAAAAGTGCCCCTTTTAAGGTACCACGAGTCGGGAAATGCAGCATATTACATAAAATACCCATCGAGGAGGGGTAAACCCCAAAATTGTTAATACTTCATGATGGGTGAAACTGTCAGTCAGGGAGACATATGTTAATTGATTGAGGCCGACGACGGAACTGTACATTGGTCAGAGTGATGCATCACTCGGATCTATGGATGGGTGAGAGATACAAACGGGTAGACATTGCACTCGAAATGGGTTGAGAGAGAGAAACAATGAATAAAGCGTACAATGCTGTCAGGGTGACTAGATCCGACGTGGCATAACCACCAATACGAATGTTGGCAACCATATTTCAGAAACCGAAAACAGAATGGATGATTCATTCGGGGTCCCCTTAACAAACCCAAAAGTCCACTCGAACGTTATCTGTGGCGGGTGGCATGCTCAGGACACATCCCAAGCGCCCTCCAATCGTTGCACATAAACAGTTTCTGGCGCTTTCTGGACGGCACCCACCTGGCTTCCAGTTCCCGGGCAGTTGCGAGTCCTCCCTTCGCTATACAGGTCGACTTCTCTATCTCCACCAACAAACGGCGTTCGACGATGTCGTCCACTTGACGCCATTGCAGACAGCTCCAAACTACACCAGATACACCTGCACAGAGAGCATATGCATACATGTCATGGGGTATTCAAAATGTCACATAACGCGGAGCACAAAGAAGGGAGAAGATGTAATCAAAATTACCCACACCTCGGACATATCGTGGATATTTGATTTATATTTCAGGACTTAGAACGTTCAGGGCAGATGTATTGATAGGTAGGGCTTACTCCATGTTTTCATGTTTCCGGGTGGGAGCCGAAAATAGCCATGACGGAGGACATGCTGCCTGGGTTCGAGCTAAATTGTACATGTCCAGCTCACCATCCCAGATCGGCACGTTGTGATCTAGATGATCTGGATTGTGACGTGTCAGGCGTGAGCAACTGCACGGCACGTGGTCCGGATATAGCCCGTCCAAGGAACGCATTTTGGCCTCAAATATCCGATGTACCGCCGTTGGCGCGAACACGATACAGTACCGTTTGAAATCGGCATGAAAACTTTATTTCGGCGCGGACAAACCGCCAGGAGTATGAGGAGCGATACGAATTCAGACGAACCGTACACATATGGTATATCAACAGGAAAACAACCACGGCACACGACGCCCGCAGTATGATAATGAAGCGCTCGAAGCATATCCTGACCGGCGCCGGAGGTGCCACGAAACCACAAACGACAAAACACACAACAATTGAAACAAGGGAGATCGACGTGTCTGGCTGTCGAAGCGACCCATGCCACCGTAGAGGTGCATCAGAAACATGCCACGATATGGATACAAAGGCCGACCGGGCCGGGGG
>JAYJME010002019.1:0-14647 GCA_036873775.1 Costaria costata
TACCCTGGTTGTCCAGCTCACGCAGTGACTGGCGTGTTTTACAGCGCCGTTGCCAACCGACGCCAACCCAACCTATATATATATATAATAGATAAAAGGGGGGGGGGCGTAATCATTTGATGCTTGCCTTAGTCATTTAACCATTGACCACGCATCCCTTTCGAGACTTAGTTAATTGACCATTGACCACGCATCCCTTTCGAGACGGAGCACCGTTCCTATACTCCTAATATAAACACCTCCAACAGGTGGGTGCTCATTACGTTGTTTCCATATATTACAAATAAAGGTTTTGCTAATGCTATTGGTTGTGTGTGGGGGGGGGTTCAAGGCTGACCAAGACGAGAGAACAGCAGCATCAGCTTCAGCGCCAGCCGCTTCTTCATCAAAGGGCCACGCCCACGATCGAGCTCGGTACGCTGGGTCGCGCGGCACCATTCAGCGAAGGGCGGCGTCCTGCCCCGGATCCCTCTCAGGCTCACCATCCCCACCGAAATTCAGCCTGATGACGTTTCTAGGGATACGATCGCCCTGATCACGTGCGGTCGTGCCCGCCCCTGCCTCAAGGAGAGTGCTTACTGTGGCGGGACAACATTTACCAGCGCCACTGTGCAGCAGGCTCGAGCCCTCGACATTCAAGTTTGCCCACTCTGACCGAAGCATCTCTCCATCCCCTTTGAGAAGCAGCCGGAAGATTGTCGTCTGGCGGCAACAAACTGCCGAAATCAGATATTTCAACAATTGGCCCTCGCCGCCGACCGCCCGTGTCTCTCCTTTGTTGATCAGGACCCGAATCACGCCATTTGAGCATTCACCTATGGCTGTATTGAGCGGACACACGTTCAGTTTGACCGAGAACGTCGGCTGCACCGCCCACTGCGACAAAATCTTAGACACCGTGCTCTCGTGGCCTTCGCCGCACGCCGCGAAGAGCGGCGTCATGCCACCGGGAGTGCAGAGACAGGGCGTGGCGGGTGCTCTGGAGTACGACATGTCGACCAAGTGCATGCGGCCCTTGATGATCACCAAGTACAGAGGGAGGCGCCCGTCGTTTTCTTCCAACGATGGGGCGGCGCCCGCCTCCAGAAGCAACTGCACCACCATTACGCCGACTTGCTGACGGGAGCACGTCCTCACGAGTGGGGTGCAGCCCGTGCCGTCGGTGGCGATGGGATCGGCGCGGGACCGCTCCAACAGCAAGCGAACGACGTCGGCTTTCCAGCTCCCGGCCGCTATACGCAGATCGCGTTCACCAGGAATGGTGGTACATCAAGTATAAAAAAATCACAGCTCTCGCACTTAAGAATGGTACCTCGACAGTAACAGGTCTATTGGGATCTGGACCTTGCTGACGTAAACCGTTGACGATACCGTTGTCATCGTCAAACGTGGCAACCACCACAGGCGGCAAGCGTTGCTCTTGAGAGCCATTGAGATCCGCTCCAGCTTCGAGCGCGGCCTTCTTTTCGTCAGAACTTGCATTCCACACGCTCCGTACGAACTGCTGCTTATCACTCCCTTAAGAAGGCATACTAGGGAGGCGAGAAAACAGGGGCACGGTTACAGCACCGCTCTATAACTCGCCCTTATATGGCCCACAGACTGAAGAACGGCCACCGCTTGACCTTGACGAAGATACCCAAATGCGACAGAAAGAGAGCGTGTGTTGGCATCTTGTGTCCGACCTTGCCCTGAGAACGACGGTATATGTCGACGAAAACATCGATCTCACAGCTGACGTTTTTTATTTTATGATATAGCGCTGGCCTCAATCGCAGTCCGACGCATGCCCGCCATAAAACTTAATCGAGAATATCTTCGAACTCCCAAGGTCAAAATTCAAAACTCGGGAGTATAAATCCAAACAAGAGCGGCGGCGCGCCAGCGACATCGGGATCGACGACGCGAGCGGCGATCGATCGAGCGGGCCACACGGCGGACGAGTCGACGAAGGCGGCGCAAGGCCGCCACGAAAGAACGATCGACAGTTTTGACTGTTAAATATTTTGACTCGATTTTTGAAAATCCATTTTTTGAGTTTTTAGCGACTTTTATCGAAACAATATGTTGATTTTTCTGTGGGATTTGTCTTCTTGGATTTAGTGTGGAATATGTTATCTTGAATTCAGTGTAGCGTCGAACTATCTTCAAGTTAGTGCGTCTAATGGAAACTGGAAAAAAAACAGGAACACGAATCCCACGTCGCCTGCATCCACAAAACCGATATTCAGCGGAACTCCATTGTCAAGCTGAACTGTTTTTGGGTTTCAGCATCATTGTGAGGCTGTTGAAGGTCGGGACTAGGGAAATAGTCAGCCTCTTGCACCAGCCTGTGACAGGTTGTACCTTGTAAGAAGACTGACTCTAGGCCAATGCGTTGAGAGTAACTAACGAAAGACTGCTGTAAGAACATGATAGACTAATAATGCTGCCGTAGGATAGGCTGCTGCTGTAAGTAATGGCGTGATTGGACAGAGAGACAAATTAGGTGGGGACTGCAGCAGTACTCGGCGTTGTCGTCGAAAATCTGAGTTAAACGGTGTCAATAACCTGAGACACTTCCATTGTTCAAATTCGTCTACTGATCGCAGAGGTATGGGGAGTCGCGGTTTAGTAAGAGGCCGTTCCGTGATGGACACGGCATCAGATCGATCCGGCGCCTGACACAAAAAAAGGTTGCGTATATGACCACCGCTCTTTAGAACTGTCGTGAGGGAGATAGCCCGAACATTTGAACCGGTGAAGTGTCGCTTTCGGTAGGGAGTCATGATAGGTCGATATTATACCAGAAATAGTATTGCAACGGAAAAGAAACAGATTTGTTGACTGCAGTACTCTTATTTTTCACCCGAAGGGGCGTTGATATAATAACCTGTCGTAAGTGGACTGATATATGTAGCCAGACCTAATGCATATGTATACAGACGTCTTCTATGTCGACTCGTCGACGACTAGACTACCCCATACGTACTGCTGCTATCCCTGCTGCCTTGCTGTATACCTGGTACTCCTGCCCGCCTCCTCCGGCTCAAAGCAAATAAGTTGTGGTCCCAGTCTGAGATCTCGTTGTTTGCCGCAGGGCGATGAAGTAACAGCCAAGTTGTTGACGCTTCGCCAACAAGTGTGCGCTCGTCGTGTCCACCCACACGCTCTTCCCCGTTGCAGCTATACAGGGTGTGCACATTCTTCCGAGCTTAACCACAAGTGCCACTTTCTGTCTCGCTTCGTATTGCAGTCACTCGGCAGAATCAGCAGAAATACATACATGCTCGTATACGTATTGTGATAATTTTTACAATTTTTTTTCTTTTGAGGGAGTTCGAAGATATTCGTGATGAACGATTATAGCGGGGATAGGCCGGAGTAAGGCTGGGGTGCTCTGTCGGTGGTAAGTGGTAAGTGCTGTCTGTTACTGCTGCTCCTGCTGTCGCAGTTGTGCATCTTGGTCAAGCTGCTGTTCCCATTCCTCTTTGTGTAAACCAACGAAGGGAGATTATAGTTCGGTGCCATATAGCTGTACCGCTGTTGGGTTCATCCTCTCTGCCATGCCTTCTGTCGAGAATGATCTACAGGTGCTACTCTTACAGAGCATGTTCGATGGAAAGCTTGATGCAGTGGCTAATGCTCTTGAGGCAGGAGCGAGCGTTAACGGGTCCTCATGGCAACCCTTGGCGACTATCGCAGCTGCCACGATGGCCGATAACGCCAGCATGATCGGCTTCTTATTCGACCACGGGGCAGATCCCGACATGCTTGTTAGTGCCGTGGAGCTGCCATTACAAGGCGACGCTAATGTATATCATGACATCCTTGTTGAACGGGCTCTGCACTTAGCTGCCGGGCGTGAAAGCGTCGACACGGTTCGATTGCTGCTACAGCGGTGCCGGGCCGATCCCAACGCCACCGACCACGATCGCTACACCCCACGCATGGTATCGTGCATATGTCAGCACGGCTGCGTGGAAGTGGCGTGTTTGCTGCTCGAGGCGGCCGCCGACCCGACCTTGGCACAGCTAGATTAGACAATCCCTCTGCACGTGGCAGCCATAAACGGTAACATGGAATTGGTCGACAAGCTGTACTCCACAGCACCCGCCACGCTGAACTGCTTCAATTCGGAAGGCGAACTCCGCTCTTTAAGGCGTGTCAGGGGGGCCACGAGAGCGTGGTGTGCCGGCTGCTGTCGTTGGGGGCGATGCAGCGGATGCCCGCGGTCCACGGCGATCTGAATCCGCTTTTCGTAGCCGTGATTCGAGGCGTCGTGGGAGTGGTGCGGGTCCTGATCAACGAAGGGGTGATCGGGGTCATCGGGGGCAAGGTGTCGATAGCCGGAGCGCTGTACAACGCCGTTCGCTTCCACCAGGCGAGAATCCTCCTGCTGCTGCTCACGGTTGACGGAGACGAGAGGCGATCGCAGTGGGCCAACACTAGTTTGGGTGGCAAACGCCTGCTTCACTTTGGCGCTACCTTCTGCCATCCTGCGGCGGTGAGCATTCTTCTGGAGGCGGGGGTGGACGAGACAGCGCGAGACCAAGAGGGGCGTACCGTCCGAGACTTCATATTTCATTACACTCCGGGGGTATGGATGATGAGGTTCGGATTGATCGCGGGAAGCAGTGCGCTATTCGCCGGATGCTGCAGCGCGGTCCAGCTTACAGGGCTCGATCGTGGGCATGGCCCTGTGATGAAGAAGCAGATGCCAGTGGTAACGGTGATGGTGGCATTGCTCCTGCGGCTGGTGCTGCTGGTACTGGTGCTGCTGGTGATTATGCTGGTGCTGCGGGCGCTGGTGCTGCCCTCTCGTCTCTGCCAGCCGTGACCCCCCCTCCCGTCCTTGGTATCAGAATCATCCGGGCGAACGAGAGCAGCAACCATAAGATATTTGTGTGGATCGTCGGCAGGTGGGCGCTATCCTAAGGGTTTTGTTTTGTGATATTACGGGGGGCCATAGTCAATAGGACCTACTGTAGACACAATAGGACCTACTGTAGACACCAAAACCTATATATTTCCCTGTTTATGCTAACAACATTTGGTCCATAGTTAATAGGACCTACTGCAGACACAATAGAGCCTACTGTAGACATCAAAATCTATATATTTCCCTGTTTTTGCTAACAATATTTGGTCCTATTTACCATGTATGGTCCCCCGTAATAGTTCCCTTTGCCGAGAGAGCCTTATGCCGCTTTGAAGAACAGTAGAGTTAATGCCGAAATGGACAGGAAGGTTCCAAATTACATTCGTATTGGTTTCTATTTGGCCAACCGAGCCCAAAACCCGAATCAAAACCCGAATGATAACCCTAATCAATCCTGTCCTCGACCCTAACCCATCTCGACGGTCGTCGGGGCCGACACTGATGTATTTGGAGGCAAACACATGCAAAATGTGTTTATTGTTGGTGCGGTCTAGCTTGGCCGTCGTCGGACCCAGACTGGTCTGTAATCTACATAAGTACTTACTGTAGTGTGCGCCAAAACATATTTCCAAAATAGGGGTAAATGTTACAGCAGTTCCTTATACGGCACCTGGTGTGTGTGTTGTACGACGTGCGGGGTTTTGCGTGTGTCGAGTCGAGCACGGCGCTCTATCAACAGTTATGTCCAGTACGTTCGATAGCTTGGAGTGGAGGCGGAGGAGACAAACGCTTTGAGATCCTAGTCCTGGCGTATAGTACAACGACAAGAAGGACCCGGAGTATTCCTGTAGGTTAAATACAGCAAGGGGCCATAGGGAAGAGCAAATACTAACACGACATGCCACACAGCGTGTTTTTCCAGGAGGAGTGGGCAATCGTCCACTCAAGTACTTTCAATGGTGCATTTTTACAGTAGTACTTCGTGTAGCAGCTGTGTGCTGCTTTGAAGGTTGATGGGCGCGGTGTGCTATCACGGGGGACCATAGTAAATAGGATCAAATGTTGTTAGCAGAAATAGGGAAGTACGGTATATAGGTTTTGGTGTCTACAGTAGGTTATCTTGTGTCTACAGTAGGGCCTATTAACTATGGACCAAATATTGTTAGCAAAAATAGGGAGATGTATAGGTTTTGGTGTCTACAGCAGTAGGTCCTATTGTGTCTACAGTAGGTCCTATTAGCTATGGTCCCCCGTAATAGTGTTCGGCGATATCATACATACCAAACTCTCTACTCAGCGAGGTCAACAGCAGCTGCAGTGTCCCTCCCGTGCCCGCTACTCCCGTGACAGGTACTGCGCAAAACACTAGCTGATGAACTTTTGTGAAGGGCAAGGGAATGGCTGGTCGATGTCGGGGGGCTGCTGCTGCTGCTTATTTTGTTGCTGCTGCTGTTGATACTGTTTAGGCTTCGAATGGAGAGGTGAATGTTGCCCTTGTGCTCTAGACACGAGTGGCGGCTTTCGTCGCACACCTTGAGTTTTTCAATAGAGGTACTTACGCTGGTGACTGCGATTGGCCGCTGTTGCTGTCGCTTGCGGGAGACTGGGCTACATACAGTACAAGGCGTTGTGCCCACATATGCAGAGCCCGGTACGAACTCCGGTATCGAGCCCGGAGCTATAGTAGTTTCCAACTATAATGCCCTTTCTGGGTGCAACAGTAGTTTGTCGAGTTCCAAACACACGTTGCGTTAGCGCCTTTGCACTCTTGTGCGTCACCATCAAGGTCCGACTAAACCAAGCCACCGTCTCCCCCCCGTTCTGCGTCGCTGTGCGCCTTTCCTTTGCTAAAACGACAGTCTCTGGAGCCATGCTCGTATGGTTGTCATCAAACAGTATTGTTTAGCGGATTTTGTCCTCCGCTTGGAATTATACGATTTGGGTATCCTACCGGCTACTTGGTACAGGACTTGTTTTTTCATATTCTCTACAACTGGTTCATCTTATTGCTCAGAAATAAACTTCCCGTCTTGTACACCTGCCGTGATATCGTTGATGGCGCTGCACCGCTAGCATGACCTTTAGATCGGCAATGTAAAAGCATCGACTGTAGGCACGGGCACATAAATAGCTGACACCACCATTGGCACTGATCGCGGACGGGCGTAAACATATCGTGCGGCCAGTTTCTTCGGGATCGGCGTCCGCCCCGGAATCATGTGGCTGATCATACCTTCTATCTAACGGAATAGATAGGTAGCACGGTCAAGCTCAAGCGAGCTGCAATACGTGCACTAGGTTCTGCGCTATTGTATGCCCTTAGGTAAACGGAAGTCCGAGCCCCGGTTATCAAAGAACGCCTCTGTAAGGATGTCGCGGAAGCCCTGCTGGTGTAAACACATACGGTAGAAGTCCCCCCCCTCCCCCCCAATGGATAACCATTCGTTTGATCACGAGCAAACATCTCGAGCTTGACCACAATCAAACAGCACGGAGTTGCACCTGATTACGGGGAAGCGCGCGTTTGATAACGAGCAACATGTACAGCTTGATCACAAGCAATCGTGGAGTTTCAGTTGATAGGTTGATCTCGGTTAAACATGTGCTTGGTCCAGAGCAACCATCTCCAGCTTGATCACAAGAAAATATGGAGCTGCATTTTATCGCTGGCAAACAACTCTATAGCTTGATCCCAAGCAAACACGCAGCTGCATGTGAGAGCCGTCTGATCGTGAACAGACGTTCGTTAAATACCGAGAAAATACCTCCGGGCCACTTTTACTTCACGCCGAATCAATATCTAGGGATTAACATCACCCGGACGCCCGGGGATGAGAGGCTCATAAGACCCTCCGTGGTTTTGACGTTGGCGG
Organism: Costaria costata; assembly: GCA_036873775.1. Taxonomy (NCBI): domain Eukaryota; class Phaeophyceae; order Laminariales; family Agaraceae; genus Costaria; species Costaria costata. The sequence continues at coordinate 7,735 of JAYJME010002019.1, forward strand.
GCGAGATAGAACACCGCGTATGTATGTGCGTGCATGGGTTATACCGCCTGAGGCGTGTGTGTGAGCATTGCCTATTTCTGAGGAAAACACCCGTTGGGATGAGGGTAGTGTCGCAGTGAGGTTTCCCGGATCCAAGGGTGAGGTCAAGTACGCGTGGGTTGTGAATTAAGTCCTGCCAGGAAGCGCTCACTGCGCCTTGTAGAGGCCGGAGGGGGCACTGTCAACCTGGTGATGGAATTGACGTCATGATACTTAAACATAAGAGACATACAATCAATACATTTAGAGCGAGAGAGGGGAGGAAGATAAAACGAAAGTGAGATGCAAACCCTTACGTTCAACCTATTCTGTGTCGACGCCTAATTCAGGCCTATTTTATTTCACCACTTCGTCCTCCAGCCTGTTTCTCATCCCGGTTCTTAGTAGGATGCAGTTAATCCTTCATGCGACTCGCTGAACACCCCACGGTGCTTCGCATTTGGCGCTTCGCATTTGGTGCAATCAATGTCTGCCTGGTTAGCGAAAACCCGACGTGGTCGGTCCCAGCATAGTAGGGATGCGAGGGTCTATGGTCATACAACTACGGCCATGCAAGACTTGAGTACCCCCCCCCCGCGGTGTCTCCGATGCTTATTTCCGCACCGACCGGTAAGGTTATTTTGGCACAGGATTGACGCATTTAGTCAGTGTCCCGATTCAACCAGGCGCCCAACACATTCGGTCGCACGGGCTACCGGCCTGCCTCGAAAGCAGAAGTCGCCATGCCTCGCCATGCTCGCACTACGCGAACGATTGTGCACTTGAGGTTGAACCGCTTCATCGTGGAAAACATGGCGAATATATCCCGACCCCGGTGACCGCTGCAGCCTCTCAAGCGACCTTGCAAGCTCCTCCCGTGACAAGCGTTTGTCGGAATTACGCGTAAAAACAAAAAATTGACACCCTTGTGTATTACCGTCTCCCTGCCTGCACCACAAGCCAAAACGAAAAACATGGAAACGCTCCAAAATGCCCCTTTCCCGCCTTGTCCTTGCGCTATGACAGCACTGCTGGTGGTGGCATCGCAATGGTGTGATGTACTCGTTCTTGGTTCTTATAAAGACTCTCGCTATTTCTTACGGAGGGTGTGCCACCAATGGGTATGCTGGTGGCAATCCAAGCGAGGTTGGTGCGGCGTGAGACCGCGCCTTTCGCCGGTTGTAGTGCAAAACATCCCGATTCACGTACCCAAACATGAAACATGAGAAGGCAAAACACAACGGCCCACAACGGGGCGGATCTGAAACAACACAACAGACAAAATCACCACCGATATCGATCCATAGCCTGTTTGACAGACGCCGACACTCCGTCTAATATATTATAGCACCCCCTCATGGAGGCGTCGCCTTGCTGTTGGCGTTAGACCTGCTTCAAACATTGCAGGTTATACTATGAATGCAGTACAGTAGATTGGCAAGCAACGTGCCACGCAATAAAAAGTGTCGATGATCACGGATGACTATGGCGATCTCGATAAAGGAAAATAGGGAAGGACAAGCGAGATCGCACAAACCAAAACCCAATAGACGCCGCCGTTGGATCAAGCAGAGGGCCAAGCGACGACGGGGAATGCGCGTATAAATCAAGCCTAACGACCGTCTCTGCCGGTCTCAAAGAAACGACTAGGGGAGCGCGAAGGGAATGTTGAGAGGGGAAAAAGAAAAAGCACAGCAAACAAACTAACAGACCCCGTTAAAAGAACAAGGCAAGACAAACCAGATTCGACCACGAAGAAGAGTTAAATTCTCCGGCAGAGCCATGGCCAGAGTCACAGCCAGAGCCGAAAACTTCATCTCCGCGAGGCTCGTCTGCACTGCGAAAAACCGGCAGCACCAGCAGCCCCCCGTACATTGGCGAAGATGGACATTCTTGCTCGTCAACGCACGGTTAGTCCTTCGCGCAATACCTATCACGAAAGCAGCGGGCACGGTAGGGACACGGCTGCTGCGGTTGTGGCCCCTCCGTGGTGTGTACTGTATTATTGTGAGTTGCAGTCGACAACAAACATACCCCGACCGGTAACAACCAAAGCCGCACCCAGCTTCTTCACGAGACACTACCGTACTGTTCTTCTGCTATATACTGCTGCGACGTTGGGGGAGTGGATGATTGCTCCACTTTCTATACATACAGTGTGGTGTGTACGTAATTTACTTACGTGTTTGCTCATTGCTCTAGCCTTTGGCCGAATATAATCTGCAGCAAGCACTATCTTCTATTTTGTCCTTTCATTATAGAATGCGTGCCACGATAGACGTACAGGCGTGCCAGTTGTTGCATCACAGCTGGACGGGACCCCCCCCCATTTCGCCGACATAGTAGAACGTGAGCAAAACCCAGACCTTCTGACTACCTTTTATAACGCCAAAGGTCTCGCAACGTGCCGATTTGTCAACCTTCTGTGGAGTTCAAGTGATACTTGGGCGTTTGGAAAGGCAAAAAGAAAGTGTGCTGATCCCATTTGCCTATACTACGTTCTGTGGAATTTGCGTCATTTTTTACTATATCCAAAAGGTGGTCAGAAGGTATGGGTTTTTCTCACGTTCTACTCTGTCGGCGAAAGGGGGGGGGGGGGGGGTCCCGTCCAGTCGTGCTGGGAACTGAAGGAACTACCCAACAAAATCGTTGGGTTTTTCACTACAATAATAGACACATGCTACAATAGGGGTGCACCTTCTTCTTTCTAAGGTTCCCCGCTTGGGGGGCGTATGTTCCTCCTCCAAAACCCCCCAACTTTTGATAAATATTGTGAGCTTAACTTAACCCGATGACCCATCCCATGGCCTTCGGTACACAACGGATTATCTTGATAAGAACAAGATTGGAGTCCCGCCGAGTTTGGGTTAAGGAGCTCCTCCGTCGTTCAGAAAAAACATTTTCGCCAAACAGTGCCACCTCTATCGTAGCACGCGTCAATAATTCCGTTTTTTGTACCTTGGCCAATGCGTGGGATTGCTCATCGGGTGCAGAGTACACTTCCTTTCTAAAAAAACAAAAAGCCCGTTTTGAGGGGAGATACAGAGCTCCTCCAAACAGGGGCCTCATAAAATGTTTGATGCACCCCTATCTCGTAGTATGTCTCGTAGTATACCCTAGACCCGGCGTCTCAAAGCAGAGGGCTCTCCTCCTCCTCCTCCTCCTCCTCCTCCTCCTCCTGCCATGCCCACTCTACGTTACGTGCTCCACAGAAAATGTAAGGCATTCCTAATATACGAACGCTGCTGAAACTGAAAGCACACCTGGAACTATCAATAGTCTATCCTCCTCCCCTCGGTGGACGCGAAAACTCAGTAAGTACCGTATACCACCATGATATATACAGAACGCATTGTTTGTTTGGCACGTGAGTGTGGTAGGAAACGCTAAGTTCCAGGATTTTTCAAAGATGCCCCATCTCGTCTGATAACGACGGGACCGAGGGCCAAATACCGTAAAAATGTTTCGCACAGGTCCAGCGCCTATCTTATTCCGGTTTCGACCACAACGTTCCCGTATCTGGACGGGGTTGGGGTTGGGATTACGGTTGTGCCAGGCTGTAGCCAAAGTGTTGACCAAACCAATTAGTTTCCGGACATTTTCTATGCCTTTCCGCGTCAACCGTATAGTGCTGTCTAACCCGTGGCGACATCCCCCACCAGAACAGCCAACTCTGACGAACCAAAACGTGAAAGAGAAGCCTAGCTACGGTAGGGATTACCTGCCGATTAGCCCCACTAAGAACTTGCAATTGTTCTGCTCCTTCGGCCGGAAGATTCGCACCCCAATAACGGGGAGGGGGTTCACAGCTGGTAGAGACACCAGAACAGAAGTAGCAGCAGCAGCAACAGCAGTAGCAGCAGCGTCACCATCAACGCCACCACCGACAACTCCTTCTTCGTCAGAGGGCCACGCCCACGATCGGGCTCGGTACGCTGGACCGCGCTGCAGCATCCGGCGAACAGCGACTCCCTCTCCCCGACGCATCTGAGGCTCGCCATTCCGTCCGCGACAACGCCCGATGATGTCCAGAGGGATAGGCCCCTGCGAATCAAGCATCACCTCGTCCGCCCCCGCTTCAAGGAGAACCCTCACTTACGCGCGATGGCAGAGGGAAGCTCCAACGTGAAGCAAGGGTACGCCGTTGACACTCGTGTTTGACCATTTCGACCGCCCCACCTCCCCGTCCACCGTCAGCAGCATCCGGAGGATTCTCGCCTGGCAGGAGATGACGGCAATATGCAGTGCGTTGGCCAATGCCATCTTGCCCCCGACCGCCGTTATCCCTCCTTGGTTGATCAGGACCTGCACCACGCCCACAAATCCTTTGGACACGGCTATCACAAGCGGGCACTTGCCGCTGCCGTCCAGGGGCATGCGCTCCATCGCCCCCAGAGACAGCAGCCGGGACGCTACTCTCTCGTGACCTCCGGCGCATGCCGAGAAAAATGGAGTTTGCCCTTGAGCAGTGCGGCGATTCAGCGTGCTGGGTGCTGCGGAGTACAGCATGTCCACCAAGCCCAAGTGGCCGCGGCGGGCCGCCATGTGCAGAGAGATACGCCCGCGAGTTTCTGCCAAGGCCGGGTCGGCGCCCGCCTCAAGCAGCAACCGAACCACCTCCATGCAGACGCCCGAGCTTTCGCAAGCCGCCATGAGTGGGGTGCAGCCTCTGCTGTCGGTGGCGTTCAGATCGGCGCGGAGCCTCATCAGCATCAAGCGAACGATATCGACTTTTCCGGTCCTGGCCGCTATAATATTATGCAGGGCCCGTTCACCAATAACGGTGTTAGCGATGCGAAAACGTAGGCATGCACCTCTGCAGCGACAGGGATGTCGGGATCAGCCCCTTGATCCAGCAAATAGTCGACGATACAGGCATGACCGGCCATGGTGGCAGCCACGATGGGCGGGTAGAGTTGCTCTGGAGGTCCATTCTCATTCGCTCCAGCCTCTAGCGCGGTTTTGACGTCATCGACGCTTCCATCGTTTATGGCCTCCGATAGTTGAGTACTCCTGATGCAAGGCATACCTTTTGGGTAGGGATCATCAGCAGGGAGAAAGGGAGGGAGGGACGTGCAGCGAACAGCGACACGCACCAGAAACATGAGAAGCAATTCATATTATATGGTAGACTACATTCATGCGCGTAGCAAACGCAGATTCTAATGAGGTCGTTTTTTACCATGTGGTAACAAAGCCTCTTCACAGTCAGGCTGGTTTTTGCCCTGTGACTAAGAAGCCTCTTCGTTTGCGGGGTGTGCACAAGATTCCAATGTTGAATTATTAATATTACGGGGGACCATAGTACATAGGACCTACTATTGTTAGTAAAAATAGATAAATATATAGGTTTTGGTGTCTACAGTAGGTTCTATTGTGTCTACGGTAGGTCCTATTGTGTCTACAGTAGGTCCTATTAACTATGGTCCCCCGTAATAGTATGTTCGCTGTCTGCGGTCTGCTGTGTGCTGTCTGTCGGCGTTTGTTTTTTACATTTTGGATTGTAAGAGCTCTGTACGTGTTCGATTTGCACAAACCCGGTATCTGCAGAAGCGCGGCAAGGCTGTGGCTAACGCGTGGGGTGTGTTTCGTCGCAAGCCGACACGGCTTGCCCGCGGTCGCCACGTTTCGGTGGTTTTGGCGGCATGGCTGCTGCTGCGTGTTTCTTTTCATGCGGCGGGCTTTCATTTTTTCTCCCTCCGAACGAACACGGCCTACTGCGAGTATGACATTTACCTCTGTACTACAGTATTAACAGTAGCGGGGTGCGTACAGGCTCCCATTAATTAATCAGTTTGTTCGCTGTTCGCTGTGTGTACTGTCTGTCGTCGTTTTTAAAATATGTATATTATGGATAACGAGAGCTGTACGTGGCCGATTTCCGCAAACCCGGTATCTGCAGAAGCGGACGGGCTAGGGCTAACGCGAGGGTTTTGTTTCATCTCAAGCTGTCACGAGTTGCCCGCAGTCGCCAATTTGCCGTGGTTTAGGTGGCTTGGCTGGTGCTGTGTTTAGTTTTTTCATGCGCATCGGGGTTTCGCTTTTTCTCCCTTCGAACGAACACGGCCTGCGAGTATGAGCTACTGGTAGCATTTTTTTCTCATTTACCTCTCTACTATAATAGTAACCAGGCCGTTTTTTTGCCGTATGGCAAAAAAAGTCTTCACACCGGGTTGCGTGCAGCCTTCGATTATATAATTTGTCTGCCTGTCTATCTGTTGTGTACTGTCTGTCGTGCTTTTGCATCGTTCACTGCGAAGGGTGTACGCCACCGATTTCCATAAAACCCGGACCTATATAAGCGGGTTGGCATGGGCGAACGCGTGGGGCTTGTTTCGTCGCGTGCGGTGTCAAGTTGGCCGCGGTCGCCGTGACTATGTGGTTTTGGTGGCTTTCGTGTTTGTTGTTGTTGCGGCGGCATTTGTTTTTTTCTCCTTCGAACACACCCAATCTAAGGCGAGTACGAGGCAGTCTCGCCTCATGTTCCTCTCTACTAGAAACGATCATTCTTCAAGGAATCATCTTCCTAGACTCGGCCGTGTACGTGTGTATAGGAAACCAGGTTTGGGCGTTTGTAGCGTGGGCCTAATTAGTATACGAAGTATGCATGTCTGTGCGCTTGCTCAATCCAACATTTCACGACGTGAGCTTAACCCTGTGTTCCTACCCCAAAAACGTACCTGGTACAAGTTTCCCCTTCGGAGGCGGGGTGACGCAAGGCTGATGATTTCATCTACAACAGCATGATTTATTATTGTTAGTGGAAGGAGCGTAGAATAAGTAGTGTAATCGTGGAAGACTATTAGGTTTACAGTTTGTTATCGGTATTGGCGGTATAATCGATGGAGGCAGCAGCATCGCGTGTGCGTGCGAAAACACAGAGTCAAAAACGAAA
>JAYJME010002020.1:0-14641 GCA_036873775.1 Costaria costata
GTCGGGATGCGTGGGTCTATGGTCATACGACTACGGCCGTGCATGATATGAGTACACCCCACCCCCCCCCCCCTCGCGTGCGTGGCTTGCTCGCCTATCCACAGGTACGCGCGAAAGAAATGACGGCGGCAAGCGAGCCGAACCGAGGACGCTACATGCTGTGCAGGGAAATATGCACCCCGTGTCCTGAACGAGCCCGATTCCGGTACTCGTGGCAGACTATGTTGCTGAGTAAAGCAATCGGGATCGGAAGGGAAGCAATAACCCCAAACCCAACGCGGGTGATGTGCACCTAGTTATTCCGCGCGTGTACCGTGACAAGAATAACCCCCTCCGCCACCCATAAGTCGCTGGGTTGTGGCAGACCGAGCAAGCGTCGTCGACAGGGCGGTGATTTGGCTTGGTGATATATTTGTGAGATGCGTACGCCCTTCTTCTGCACGCCCGTGACATGTCAGCGGCTGTTGAGAGATGACGTTTCTTTGGCTGCAGATATCGGCATTGTCTTCGAACGTGCACACGGTTCTGGTTCTTGCATAGGCAGGGATGCATGCATGAGCATGAGTGGGTCCGTTTGTTTCGAGTGTCCATGCGTGCTTGTGTTGGGCATTTCTTGGCTGTTCTTGGTATAATCATCGTCTGGATTGAGGGATTTGGCTCAAGGCGTCAGGAAATGGCGTAAGAGTAAAAGCTGCAGTACCCATTTTTCCCTCTCCAGCATACCAGTATAATATTGCAGAACGATGTCAGGCTCATTTCCTGGGCGGGTATTTTTGTATGGACATTACAGTAAAGTATCTACAAAGCGTGCTGGGGCCGGCCGTACGTTGAGCAGCACCTTGTCGCATACTTGGGCAGTGTAGAACGCCCGCTTCAACTTGGCCATTCACAACACAAGGATAGCCCCAACAAAGTACAACATTGGCAAACCTAGACCCACATGTACCAGGTACATAGGTCGATGATGGTTTAGCAAACCGCTACCGGTCTGTGACGCGCGGGGCAGACGCATGGTTTTAACAAAGCAGCAACGGTAAGAAATGATGGTAGAGGTTTCTTATGGGTTTAACAGTACAACAACGGTGGTTAAAAGTTGGATCGCTTTCCCTTAGCCGAGGGGTGGAGAAGGGGGGTATATATACGTGGTCTCTTTTTCTGACAAGCAAACGTTCCACCGGACACTCTACGCCTTCCTGGCAGTTGAAGGAGCGTGCCACCCCATGCATGGGCATTCGATGTCCACCCTATGACTGCAACCCCCGACGCTTCATAACTTCGTGTGGCCACGAGCATGTATGTTCTAGTTAACATTGCGGCTCTCCTGGCTGTCCTCCACATACTCTAATCACAAATAATTGAGGTTTCGACTTGAAATATCCTAATGTGTGTCCACGTGTGGTTTGCCGCACGAGAGGGAATCGCAATACATATATATATAGGAAGTATAGGGAAGCGGATACGGTACGGCGTCCAGGCGACGAGTTTTTGAATCCAAATATCTGGAATACACAACACCTGACTCAATGTCTGTTGTTCGAGGCGAGAGGCGTTCAATGTCTATTGTTCGAGGCGTGAGGCGTTCAATGATTTTAGTTGTCCTCCTGTTGGCTTATTCTGTCTGTATTTTGTGTTGTATGTTGTCTCAGAGTTCGGCGTGTTCTGCGACCAAGAAAAACGAGTAGAGCGAGTGCCTGACGACTAAAGGCACATCGCCACTGGTGACCCCAGCGTATTATGGCATAAACAGCGGACCCACCTTTGGGTGCTCATTCAGTGAAAAGACTATCAACCCCTTCAGAGCCGGAAACGATGTTTGGGGTCAAACCTACTTGGGAATAGTGTGGGAGGAGTTTTTGGGGGTTAAAAAAGGGTTAAAAGGGGACGTGGGCGCTGATGACTTCTGAACAAGCAGCCAACGGTCACCTTGCGACTTACAGTAGAATGGAATGCCACACTACCGTTGTGTTTCCTGCCAACTAACTTGGCCAAAAAGAAACTCGCCATAACTAGCATGCTCGAGATCCATTCAGCAGAGAACCACAAGATTGAAGTCGGTGCGCGAAGCACCTCGACAGCACACGAAACCTCCCTGCCGCCTTGCCGAGGATTGAGTTCATCGGACACACCGCCTTACGCAGGCCATGAATGATTTTGCAAACATAACGAACCACCGCCCGCACGAGAAAGAACCCGCGGGAGAAAGCGTTAGGACATCAAACGTCCGTAGAAAAAACCCTGTCTGATTCGACGGAACATTAACAACCTACAGAAGGTACTCAAGGTCACCCGGGACTGCTCTGAACATACCTCTCTTGACCTGGAGGCACTCTTGACATACTCCCGTTTACCGGTCAGTCCCGGTGGAACAAAGTCCTTCTTTGAACACTTCTCTCATGGCCGAGCGTCACATCGAGACCTATAACAACGCGCTTGGCAGGCAAAAACAGGCGTGTTACCCTGTTCCGGTAGAATCATGTTACGTTGTTGCTGTAAGTCTCGGTGTGTCTATGTCACCATCAGTCCACTCGAACATAATTGGTCGGAGACGAAGGGCTTTTCTTTGGCTGGGACGATCAGTGGAACAAAACAAAAACTGTGGAAATGTCTTGCTGTTAGCACCTCTGTCTCGGAATGTGCAGGAGGAATTCATTGGGCTACACGCCAGTTAGATCGAAAAGCTGCCTAGATCACCTGTCCGCGCTCGCTGTGGCTATCGACGTCTGATATTTTCCACGTAGGCATAATGTGATCGACCAAAACTTCTATGGAATACACAAAGGAAAAAAAGCTCGATGAGATGAGCTTCAAGTTTGTGTGGACCACAGGCCTTTCCAAGCAGGAAACGCAGCTTGGGTCAGCATCCCTTCGTGTAGGTGTGTAGATTTTGTACCGTATCAATATACCAGGGTATGTTTCCAGAATTTTACGCGACTTACTTCGGGCTTTGATTGATATATGCGACAAAGATGTGATTGTGCGAGCTTTTTCCCATGGTTTTGCGACACGTATGCGAGCCAAATGGTGCCTGTTTGTGCCCTACTCACTACCCACAGTCGTTTAAGGTCGATTTAGGCAAACGGAATTGGAACAAGTGTCGCAATCACTCTTCCAGTTGCAAAAACAATTGCCTGATTGTAAACCGATAGCACGATTTCAGTAGTTGTCGCCTCTTGAACATGGTGCTCTGCTTGTATGTCTCCCGATAACTGTCCCATCTGTCTGTTTACCACGAGCACCAGCTGAAGCAGCGCTCAGCAAGCACAAAATGCCTGGACACCACAGGACAGCAACTCACTACCTCTACCAGGTATGGCATACTGTTGTAGTTTCTAGCTTGGGAGTTTCCTGAAAAACGTACAATTACCCTTGGCATCAGCGCAAACACAAGCACCGATTAAACCATACTTCTAAGTGTATGAACTACACACTGCCTGACGATGCGACGCGTGCTACGATAGGGGTTGCACTTTTAGGCTCTTTTGGTTCTGAATAACGGGGCTCCTTAACCCAAACTCGTCCCATTGCCATTCTTGTTTGGCTATAGGATTGTTTTTACAGGTCTTGCTCGTGGGTTTGCTCGTCGGGCCGCCCTTCCAGTTTACTCAACAAACAATTTTCGGGCATGGTGTGTGGAGTTCCTGAAGTGAAGAGTTTTAGAAAATTAGTGGTGCACCTCTATCGTAAGCATGGGTCATGTGCCGTCAGAATATGCTGTCAATGACCTTCTGCTACACTTGTGTTCACGGCTTCATACCCATACTTTTTCCGGCGGAGTACACGCCCACTAATACTTTCTACCAGTACAAGGTTATGTACAACTTCGCGATCAGGTGATCTATCGAGAGCTCAGCTGTGGCTGGGGTATTATGTGCTTTGAGACCCCGTACCTACCTTGCCAGGTCACCATGCCGTACGCTAAACTCACTGTAGCCACCGGGTGCATGGCTGGTGTGCTCGATTGCGTGGAGAGATAGTCGTGACAGCTGACGTTCGGACGGGCAGTGGGCGAAGGGGGGTTATATTTAGCGCGAACGTCTGGTGTCAACGGCAACTCATTTTGCATTCGGTGTGGGATGCAGGGGGCAGTGGTCATATATCGAAAATAACTGAACACTCGGCAAGTCTCTTACCCCTTCGCAAGTGAAGTATCTGCCTTTCCTAGCTCGAGTCCGATGGGGGCGGGCTGTCCGGGGTCACATGTCGGGACAAACTGTAACAAACGTTCGCTCCAAGTCGTGAAGGTTGGCGTAACAAATCTCTGAAACGTGTCACCGTCAGATGGTTCTTCACGGATGGAGGCAACGTTGATACATACGAGAAAAACAAACAAGTCGTAAAATTTCAAAGCTTGTCACGGTGTGTCTCTTGTTTACGGTTTCGTGCGATTTTACCGAACCGAGCCGTACCGAACGGTAGCTCCTCTGTCAAAACCGCACCGCACCGCACCGCACCGCACCGCACCGTATGAAAATCACAACCCAAACTCAAGACCGCTCCGCATTCTACGATTCCTAAATAACAAAAATCCGCATCGCAACGGGCCGTAGGATTCGGTTAAAATAGAACAGCCGAATCGCGGGTCGGCGTTGCACGGTGAAAAGCCTTGTAAATTTCAGCCGACAAAAAACTACGTCGCTGCCCTAACCCTCCTAACAAGCTACAACAGTACCACTTCGGCTCGTACAGTATCAAGCATCTCCTTCAGGATTCCATCTCCTCCACATGCACTCTACCCCCAGCCCTCATCCCGACTCAGTTCCATCTCAGAGGAGGCATGTACCCTGTGGCCGAAGAAGCTCTGAGGCGCAATTCGCTTTCAAATCCCGCCTGGCCCTGTTGTATGGCAGCCGCTCGATTGCGGCCAGCTGCACGACGTCACCGTTGTTTCGACGGAGACTGGTGTTCATGTCGCATGCATTTTTTGTAAGGCATTATCTCTGTGTCGTAGCTTGTGACCACATAGCGTGTTTCTCCTAAGGTGAAAAATCAGCACGGACAATGGGTGGACTGGATGTCGACGAGTAGAAGAGCGGTTTAATGTGAAGAACACACACGCACGGGAGCCATATGTTCTATCGGCTTACCTCTCCTCTCCCCCCGCTTCTCATTATGTACATTATTCGACATTTTCGTGGCATGCCGCGGCCACCTCCACGGCAGTTTGCGGCTGCGTCCGTGGCAAGCCGTGGATAGCCGCGGCAAACGACAGCAATGGCCACGGGTAGCCACGGATAGCCACGGATAGCCACGGGTAGCCACGGGTAGCCACGGATAGCCACGGGTAGCCACAGATACACCCACGGCAAAGCCCACGGCGAGGTCCACGGCGATGTCCACGGCACCACCAGCTGGCGGGTACGCTCACGGCGACTTCCACGGCGACGTCCACGTCCACGTCCGTGGGCTCGCGGCGAGACCCATGGGTACGCCCACGGCGAGGTTCACGGCGAAGTCCACGGCTAGAGGCGCTACGCGCACCGGACAGATACAGGGTGGTTCCGCGCTACGCGCTCCACGGTTTATAACATTCGCTCGGTTTGTGGGATCCTATTACCAATTGGATGGGCCCACTTCGTGTGGGACGATGGACCAAGTTCGATCGGAATAAGCCATATCATAGGGGGGCACCGAATACGGGCCTAACCACAGGCCAAGCACGTGCTGCTATCAGGGCCGGGCGGTTTGGCCGAGATCAATCTGATTGACGGTTCTCCTCCCCTGCGGAACGGACAAAAACTGAATCGTGTTAAAACGGAAATATTCGGTACATAATTAACACGATGGGGGGTTTTCATCTCGTTAAGCGTACCGAGCTTCTCAAAGTTCAGCTTTGGGTATAGCAGCCTCACCACAATTACAGTAGGTCCTACGCCTACAGTCGCGCGCCTCGCAAACCCTTGGACAGGCCTTGCGGACTTACCAATTAAAGACTCCTTAAGACCAAAGTCCGGTATTCACGGGTTTCCACCTACGAACGCACAGGGCTGTTGGAGGAGACGAACACCGCAACCCTCAACCAAGTATCTAAACACTACAGTAGGCTACCGCAGTACTACTGCCGTTAAAGCCCAGAAGTAGCCGCAGCCTGGAAACATTGATGGAGGCCGAATAAACCTATTTCGGACCCCTCAGGCCTCAGGTGCCTCGGCCACCGTCACGACCGACGCGTCGCCTGATCATAAACCATACTGTAAGAGGCGTGCTACGATAGATGTGTTGTTCCATGTTTTGGCTTTTTTGTTTCTGAATGAAGGAGCTTCTTAACCCAAAATCGTCAGGGTGACGTTCTTGTTTTGCAATGTGATTGTTTTGCATACCTAGGTCATGGGTTTTTTTAATCGGGTTGCACTTTTGGTTGACTCAAAACCAGTATGTGGGTGGAGTACAGAGCTCCTAAAGTGAGGAGCCTCAGAAAAAAAAAAGATGCACTTCTATCGTAGCACGCCTCGTAACGACCGGGGGAAAACCCTCCCCTGTGCTGATACTTCGTATAGGAAGTTAAAACGTAAAACAGTAGAAGTGAACAAAACGACCGACAATATATGAACTACAAGTACTCACTGACAGGTAGTGAGCTTCTCCTCCAAACCATCGCCGAACCCAAGTGTTTAGGTTATTATTATTATTTGTTGGGGTACCTATTGAATGCCACCGCAGGTGTGCAACATGGTTACGAGGCTCATCACTTGGGAGCTCTATATAGGCCCGACTATAGAACTGGCGTCGGGGGAACTCGTAGGCTAAACCGGAATTCATAATGATACCGATACCATTGAAGAAAACGAATATCATTCGAACCATATTGGAGAATTCCTCACCCCGCCAGGCAAAAGCGATCGGTTAAGAAGGTGATACAGCTCCCTTGTCGTAGCATACGCCACTTTCTGTTCCGCCCACGGACGTGGCTTTTGTTATATCAGACGCATGGTTTCTTTGGTGGTAGGTTATGCAGACACCGGTTTATCTCCCTCTCAAGGAGAACCCTCCAGACTATCTTTTGGACCCAGCAGAAGCGATCCACCACCAGGACAAGTCTCGACGTGAATAGTACAACTAACCGCACCGATCGGTTGACATGTATTTAAACCTGTGGAGGTACTCTAATCTTGGGCACCCCGGCCACGCTACACCAGGGCTTGGACTTTTATGCAATACTATACTCGTACTGTATACCCTGTCGTTGTGTGTGTTGTGTTTTCGTCCCATTTTTTATCCTGTCGTATGCATTGTTTGTTCCGGCGGAGGGGGGCTCCCTCATAAACTGTGGGACAACGTTTGGATTCACACAAATGTGTGTTGCAGTTCTATTGCGCGAGCAGTGGCTGTTCCCAATGAAATTAATTCTTTGGCGAGGTTTAAAGCCCCTCACCTGATGCATGATACGACCAGGGTATTTAGCGCACTGTTTTTGCGAATTAATCTGGTTCTGACTGTCCGGGCTACCCAACCGAACGACAACGGAATGTTGGTCGTGCTTGACAAACAGTACAGTATTGGTCATACCATTAGGCCATGGGGTTGTTCTTGGGAGAAAACATACTTCGAAGTATATTATTTGTCAAGTACGGTTTTAAGGAGAGGGGTAGAGGTCCCCACGTGAGAAGCCACGGAAACACTCCTGTAGGTGCGTTAAATAGCCCTACCCCACCATGCTCACCTCACCTGTGGAACATTAGGTACCATACCCCCCTACTTAGGGTTAGGGTTACTTCTCCCAGAAAAAAAGACAGATAAGGGGGTAGCTACAACAGTGTTTGGCAAAAGCCTCTTTTTCCCTGTGGATACCATCCGGTCTCCTCGGTTTCTGTTGCGACTCGTGTAGTGTACCATATGGATGTGATACGCACGTACGCTGTCTCTTTCATATTTTGTCTGAGGCATACGAATTGTTTCAGTTCAGTTATGATGCACACATGTATGCTTATGTTTCATCCACCGGAGATAGTCTTCCACTCCATAATTGTAGGAGCCTGTCCTGTGACGACGGACTGCAATGTAGCGATGAGCTCATGTGAGAACAGCAACAACAAGTAGTGCTGTGATCCCCCCCAACGTTTTACATACTGACTACCCCAATATCTCCGTCGCGAATAACAAGAGACAACGGACGGTGACATGCCTGCGTATACTAATACCGGTAGTTTATCAAAGAGACACTATTTCTACGGTAGACAAACAATCAATACCCACGATGGATCCCAAGACCAAAATATATCCGCTAATTTCTACTATCCATATTTAGTTCTGATTCCAAGGTTCGCCCGCAGTACAGCTATACAGCTCGGAAGATGACCGCACCAATAGCATCGATGGCGGACTGACCTGCGGCGTCTACTACCGATTGGGCAAAGAGAGCAAAGAGACACATTCTTTACAGGGGAACAAAATAACCAGCACAAGCACCCATGGTGGACACAGAAAGCCATACATCCGTTCATACCTATTTTCTATCCATAGAAGTATGAGGTTATGATCAACAACTTCCCCCGTATTTCGTACAGCGCCGACGG
This sequence comes from Costaria costata, assembly GCA_036873775.1. Classification (NCBI taxonomy): domain Eukaryota; class Phaeophyceae; order Laminariales; family Agaraceae; genus Costaria; species Costaria costata. The sequence continues at coordinate 8,511 of JAYJME010002020.1, forward strand.
TGGCCACACCAATACTGATCGCAAACAAAACTCTGGACGGCACTATAAGGACCGTTGGGGTATAGACATATGTATACCAAACGACCCATAAATTAATGTCCAGAGCGAGCGGTGCCCAGCAGGCTAAACCGTATCGTTCAGCTCCACTTCCTTCTTGATAGGTTCCTCCAATTGCAGGGCATCCAGTGAGGGGCCCCATGTCCGCAGCATAACCCGATGCGACTTCTTGGCGGCCGATTCGACGGTGCCCTCAACGAGGTGCCTCTGGAAAGAAGTGAAAGCTGATGATGAGGTCTTAGTGCCTTCCTTGTTACGACCCATCTTTAACGTTTGAACGAGGTCCTCCTCGAAGGGGCTGGGGTGTAGGGTCCCTGGAGGCTGCTCCCCGTTGAGTTCCCGCCTCGATCGCTTCCCACGACTCACCACGTTAGACGATGAATCGGAATTATAAACCGCAACGTTCAAAGTATCGCTATTGAGCCTGGTGCATGTGGTAGTCACAGCGTTGGGCGGTATAATCCGTGCTGGACCTGTTGTGCAGAACCCCTTTGACAGACACCCTGTGTGGACATTCATCATGCCGTCATCAGCATGTTGCTTGCAGTAAACCGCAGTCTTAAGGCCCACGACGCTATAGCTTGGTCGCCTCATACAGGAGCCACGTAAACAACGCTTGCTGAGGACGTTCATCATGCCGTCTTCAGCATGTTGCTTGCAGTACACAGCGGTCTTGCTGCCCTCGACGTTAAAGCTTGGTCGCCTCACACAGGAGCCATGCGAGCAACAGTTGTCGCGGACGTTTATCATGCAGTCATCAGCATGTTGCTTACAGTAAGCTGCCGTCTTCCTGCCCTCGAAATTGAAGGACGGGATCGTCGTGCAGGAGTCATGCAAACAACGCTTAGTGACAACGTCTACCATGCCGTCCTCAGCATGTTGCTTGCAGTACGCGGGCCTCTTGCTGCCCTTGATATTGAAGGACGGGAATGTCGTGCAGGCATCACGTGAGCAACGCATGTTTATGATGTTCACCATGCCATCCTCGATGTGTTGCTTGCAGAATATCGCCGTCTTGCTCCCCTTGAAATTAAATCTAGGCCTCTTCGTGCAGGAGTCATGTGAGCAATGCCTGTGAGAGACGTCAACCATGCCGTCTTCGGCATGTTGTATGCAGTAAACCGCCATCTTGCGGCCGTCGAAATTGAAGGACGCGGTCGTCGAACAGGAGTCATGTAAACAACGCTTGGTCTTCATGTTCACCATGCCAATCTCAGCATGTTGCTTGCAGAACATTGCCATCGTGCCTCCTGGGAAGTTAAAGCTCGGTAGTTTCGTGCAGCGGTCATGTGAGCAAGTTTTGTATCTGACGTTTATCATGCCATCCTCAGCATGTTGCATGCAGAATATCGCCGTCTTGCTTCCCTCGAAATTAAATGTCCCCTGCTTCGTGCAGGATTTGTGTGAGCATCGCTTGTTCAAGACGTTCACCATGCCGCCTTCAGCATGGTGTCTGCAGAAAACCCCCGTCTTCCTGCCGTCAAAATTGAAGGACGAGACCGCTGTACAGGATTCGTGTAAACAACGTTTGGTTGTCACGTTTATCATGCCGTCCTCAGCATGTTGCTTGCAGAACATCGCCACCGTGCTGCCCTCAAAATTAAAGTTCGATCTCTTCGTGCAGCCGTCAAGTGAGCATCGCTTGCCGCAAACGTTCACCATTCCGTCCTCAGCGTGTTGTCTGCAGAAAACCCCCGTCTTGCCGCCCTCGACGTTGTACACCGCGAACATTCCGCACTGCTGGTGTTGGCAACGCCTCATTCTCGACACGGTGTGGAAACGACGAAACGCCTGAGGCAGCTCCACCAAATTTAAACACAGCTGGATCTCTTGTCCAGCGTGTAATGCGGGCACCTGTAGTAAGTGTGACCGGCATTGACGACGAGTTTAGGTATCTCGTAAAGCAGTATTTTGGCAAGGTTGCATGTTGATATATTTGGCAGTACGTCATGGCCAAATGGTGTCCGCTACCCATCCCAACACACATTTACCGTTATCCATTGAGTATGGAGAACGAAAATATAGGGAAGTAGTCAGGGTATGATATCCCTAGAAAGGTATCCCGTTCAAAACCACAGACGATGAAAACCGAGTTCTTGGATAAACCTGTAGTACCTCGGGCGCTTCAATACGCACGGTACCGCAACGTACCGTTTTTGTCAACGGTCCTCGTCACTCTTCACTAGATAAACCCGGTCAGACAAACTGAATTGATATGGACATTGTTGCTGACAAGATTGTTTTGGTATGGAAGGTAAACGCTACAACAGAAAACCTGTGTAGTCAAGGTGTAGTATTAATAGTGGTAATGTTTTGCGTGGTCATAGAGTACATACACATACCCATGTATGCACTGAAGTATATATCTCAGATGTCCCACATGTTTCCTTTTTCGATTCCAGGTGGAAGATGAATGCTCTGAAAACGCCAGTGCCTTCACCCGTCACTGGTTTAATAGTTTACTACCTTGGTATATTGCTTTTTTTTTTAACATAGCAGGTATGATACTCGTGCCCCCTCCTCACTACGTCGCGGTGGATTGATTACTATCGAGGGAAGAGTTGAGCATTTTCTTCTCCCCCTAACTCGAGTCGAATTGTGCATACACGCGCCACAGGCGCTTTCCGGAAGCCAAATTGTTTACGCAAGAAAAATATCCCACTGTACGTACGTAGGTCTGGAACTCGCAAAACCGACCTTCTATTAATGGCAGTTACGAGATTAACTCACTAGACCACCGGCGACGCTTACAGTACGCGACAGACGTTAAGAATCTCTTAGTTTTGGCCAGACTGGAATTCTTGCGTAAGACTGGGTGTGTTCCACACTATTTTCAGTACAAAGAGGTCGTATTCTTAACATCTGTCGCGTACATATCTGAGGCAAGAAGTAGTGAGGATGCGTACTACGATAGGAGTCCGTATGGCATTTCGGCCAAAGGGTATCTGAATGACGATGCTCCTCAACCGAGAAATACCCTACAACCAATACTACTACTGTACTACTGTACTACTGTACTACTATACTACTGTACTAGTGCGTTAGACTGTTGTTCCCGACGTTCCTCCGCCCAGGGGCTGTTACTCTGGTTGCACTACTATTACTACAGTCTTTTGGGTCAAACTCATGTTGGGAGCGAGGTGTAAAACTCCTATAGTGAGCATCCTCACAACCATTGAATCTACGCCTACCGAAGCGTGGCTCTGAGATCGGGTCAAGTTATCATGGTGGCTCGCGGCAACGACGGACGGCCGCACCCACCGAGGGGATGACGGTATGCCTATTTGAACGTTTTCATGTTTTCTCTTGTGTCACGACGGCTTCGTGCAAGGCCGGCTACCATTGTCGCCTATGCAACGCTATCCGTCTTTGCTCAAGCAATGACTGGACGGCCAAGTGGGAAGACTGGTGTTTTAAAGAATAGCTCATGGTTTCTTAATCCCCGGGAATATAGGGCAATGTACTGTGCGTTGTATATTCGTTTTCTTTGACTATCACGATAACGTTCAAGCTTAGCTCGTAGGAGGTTTAACCCTCAGCGACGTTCTGCAGGCTACAAAAGTTAATTATTCTGTCGTGCAGAGGGTTCAGCATTTGTCAATGCCCGACGATTTGTATCGAATTTTGCCAACTATCGTATGGCAAAGGGGAATGAACACTCTTAATGTCCCTTGCCAGTAGTCTAATTCTATGCAGCACAGGTGATGTAACTGAGAGCAAACAGAGTGGAGCTCTCAGCACGAACATACGACTACGGGTTTACCGGTGTGAATCCTGGTACGCCTGACAGAACAAAAGGTCTAATCCAGATTTTAACGGAAGCAGCGCCGAAACGTTTGTATTGTTGGTATTCATACAGGCGATTGCTGTAATTGTAATATATTCGACGCCTGCCTTGCTAACAACATCCTGTTGACATCCGCCAGGCCAGCTGCATGGCCGCTTCAAAGTTGCTCTGTTTTCTAGCGACACGTTCGCGGTATCAGCTACAACCAAGATACTTGGTATAAAAACCACAGGAAGTTTCGGTTGTCTGCCGAACGTGCAGAAGCACGCGTTTTCTGTGAGGTCGCCATAAACTACGTGTTGTGCGCCAACTGTACAAACGGCAACAGGGGCAGCAATGGCAGGATCGATCGAACTGTGTTTTGCTAAGTGTACCATGTGGTGCATAAACACTATTACGGGGGACCATAATAAACAGGACCAAATACTGTTAGCGAAAATAGGGAATATAGGTTTTGTTGTCTACAGCAGTAGGTTCTATTGTGTCTACGGTAGGTCCTATTAACTATGGACCAAATACTCGTAGCGAAAAACGGGAAATATATAGGTTTTGGTGTCTACAGTAGGTCCTATTGTGTCCAAGGTAGGTCCTATTACTTATGGTCCCACGTAATAGGGTTAACATCAACGAACACGATCTACGATATACGACATACCCTTTGGGACTTCAGAGGGAAAGCCGTCGAACCAACCTGACCAATAAAGTGGGGGCCAACACTAAGCAGCACGGGCTGACGAGATAATAAATGTAACTCTTTAGGTACTGCATATTCTACCAGGGCCCTGAAAAGGAATAAAGCGGGAGTACGCCGCGGTCGAAACAGTCGGATTCACAGATTCGGAAGGGGTACCCGCGTGTATATTTTAAATCATATGATTGTGCCTGACTCGTGTCAATCTCACCAGGGATGGTGGTTGCCATAGTATCGGCTGGAGGTTTTGGTACGGATGGTAAAACTGCCAAGCGAACATGGTGATACATCATGAAGAGGATCCACATGACTATATAGTTAACTTACGATCGACGACGTCAACAATATGCACAAGATCTCTTTCGACCGGGCGTTTAACACGTAAAATATACTGTCGGTGGGATTCTTCAATCAAGTGCCCGCCGTCAATCGGAATCGGTTCGCCTGACATGTTTTACACTAGGTTTTTAGTTCGAGACTTGTAGTTGAAACAAGTACTTTTTAGAGCATAAGTCGGGTATGTTATAAATCGGCCCGAATTTAAGGCGAATTTGTGCTTTATGACAACGTTTGGTCGCGGCTTGTATGTGACATCAATTACCGACTCAGGCTATAAGGTTCGAGCACACCGACGGACACGCAATTAATCACTGAACGCTCATTGAGTTCGGAGGGGAGGGGTCTTGGTAGGTTCAAAACACGGAATACATGAAACGTCACGGTGCTTTATATAACTATAGCAAGTCTTGATCTTGGATTATCGTTCCGGCATCGTTACTGCATTGCATTGGGCGCGGTCGGGGAATGGGGCTTACCCAGCTACTTCAACTTCAAGCAACGTAAGGTCTTTCTTGGCTTGCATACCTGAAGACCTTAGTAAGACTTAAAATGCAAGAAGAGACACCACAACCCCTTGTACGTCTAGCCTGCGCCATCGCACCAGTCGGAGTGCATCCAGTGAAAGGCAGCACCGATCAGAGGTATTGCATTAAAGGTATTGCAACCCTTGGGGTAAATCAGGGGTCCGGACTTAAAGCCCGACGCGTCTAGGATTACCAATTTGTTAGGTACTGATATGCAACATTATCCCTGAGCCATCAGTCAGCGCGGACTAACACTGACCCTAACTCTAACCCTAAGCTGTGTGGTTCTGGTCGTGTATATTATAATATAAACTACCTGGTACTTAATACGTGAACGTGTTTGTAGCAAGTTCAAAGACGAATGCAACCCCAAACAACCTACTGTCACTGCGTAAATTATTCTAAATTTGCTAGTTGGTCGATCGTGACTAGCGTATGCCAAGAAAGAGAACCCACCTCCCGGGACGAATTTCCGAGTCCATTTTCAGCGGAGCAGGGGGGGAGGGGGGCTCACAACGAAACGAGTGGCTTTAAAAAATACATTAAAAATAAAGTTTTCAAATGCTTCGTAAGAATTTTCCAAGGTCAGGTTCTGTAGGGTACCTACAGAACCATACCCGGGGTATTTACCCGAAAAATACCCTACAGAGAACTTTTGTGAGTTCTGTAAGGGTTTTATACCCGTACCCGGAACTTCTGTAAGTTCTGTACGACCTTCATACCCTACAGAGAA
>JAYJME010002021.1:0-14641 GCA_036873775.1 Costaria costata
CATAAAACTACAAAAAAACTCGATCCGACTGTCCGACTGACGATAGGGAGGGTCTCCAGACAAATCCCGTCGAAAAACGAATCGATCGGAACGCGGCTTTTTCAATGCTTCCGATCCGACTGAATAGGAAATGGCCTAAGACTCAAACCAGCACTCCATAACAAATAGCCTTGAAAGGCTTTTTTCGGTAAAAATTCCAAATGGCCAATTCTCAATATATTAATTTTCGGCTGGCTAAGAAATCCACCTTCTAGATGCGATATTCAAAATTTCATCGCGGAGGATTGTGGTGATGAGCTGAACGATCATCATACAAGTTTTATCTCGTAGCAAATATCTGTTTGTGATCGTAAATATTCATTTCTGATTGTTAGGAATTTTAGTTCACGAATGAAAACGGATTTCTTTTCATCGCCATCACAAATGGATTTCTTACTTAAACCAAACTAAAACTTGTATGATGATCGTATATGATAGCTCAGCTTACATCACAATCCTCCGCGATAAAAAGTATAATATCGCGTCTAGAATTTCGTTTGCTGAGCCAGCCGAAAACAAATAGATTTAGATTTGGCCGTTTGGAATCCTTGCCGAAAAATTCGTTTCAAGGTACTGCTGTAGTATAACTAAAGCAAACCTCGAAAATATAAACATCGAGGCCAACGCGAATTATCATTTTTACTCAGAGCATTGTTGGCCACAACCGGCGGGTGTTTTGTTATTGATGCCTTGGTTCTTTCGGTGCGGCCATCGGCAGAACCTACAAAAATAGAGGCTCTTCTCAAATGAGGACCCCTCCCTGTAGATGAGCACTGGCTGCGTACTAATGATGTACTATATACAGTAGCACGAGCTACATGTATGTATCATATCTCGATCTGAGGATGATGCTACCAACCAGCACCTTAGAGAATACCTGTACTCCTTCAATATTTATTTGTCATCTCTAATAAATACATATGATACGTACTGTAGTATACTCGCACACCTCCATTGTTCGCTTAGTCCTATCCCATTCCAAACCAGCAACAAGCTAAAAGCTAACGTGGATCGTACGAAGGCCTCGTGAACTCCTGGTTTGATACAGAAGTTCGCTACGAGCTGGGCCAGCCAAGGTGCTGCCAGGGCGGTAGATTGGCTATCCGTCGATCAATCTTACATGATGGGCTGCGACTTCTTGACACGATGTCGATCATGGAATGACGGAAGGCCAGCGTTTTCTTGTATATTTTTTTGTTCCAGAGATATGATCTATACAACTTCCCAAAAATAACAAAAGCGGCCATAGCTTGTCTGAAAAAAAAAAAAAAAACGAGTACGTATGATAGGCAGGCTTTCTGGTTGTTTGCATATATATGCAGTTCAAATACGAGGTTGATATTTCAGATATCGAAACTCGCAAAAAATTAGCGGGGCATCGCAGAAAACCCAATATTTCTCGCATTACTTGTCTCATGTACATGGAAGTCGTGTTTTGGCAATATATCTCGATCGGTGCCGATTTGGACAACGAAATATATACCTCGTTCTTGTCCTTGGGTCTTCATTCAGCTTTGTCCCCACCAAATTTCGCCTTGATCAGGAAACGACGCCTATTATAGCCACGAAATTAGTGTAAAAAACGTGTTTTTTCAGTCTTCGCTGTTATCTCGTCGAGGTCGAGTCGAATTACAAAATTATCCTTTTACAAATTAAGTACTGTAGTTATTACTTTTTTTTTAGCACAACATGCAGCGATGTGTCAGGGTCAGTTCCTCTAGATTTCAAGTCAGTGGTTCACGAGATACGACCTTCGGATACTCTTATCCGTTTTTTGGCTGGCCCAGCTCGTAACAGCAGTACAGCTCCGATCCGGTCCGATCCGATCCGATCGACTATTAATAGTCAACCACAACACACGTAGAGACATCGTGCTGCGGTATGATAAGCCTTCCTTACAGCGTTTGTACCAAACCGTTTTGCAGTGTAATCTGCGACAGCCGCAGCATTGTGCAGTCTGTCTGCGAGTAAGATCACGGAATCAACCAAAATCTGAGACCCAGGTTGGGTTTCCAATTTAACAAAATATGCATCTACACTAACTTTAGTACAATGCCCCGTAATTGTTTTCTTTACTCTAATCCAGTCTGCGTTCCGTATAAACGGCCCCAGCGTTACAAGGCTTCACACCTCGGACAGATCATGATCTAGATCATCCAGACACCAACCTTCCGTTCTATGATGCTGTGCAGGATCTGTACCGTACGGATCCAACCCAGAAATAATTTGCTAGATCATGCAGATAGTACGGCTCCCACCCGGCAACATGATCTAGATCATACAGATCAGGAAATAGATCTCCCCTGAAATATCTAGATCCTCAGGTGGTAATCGGTGATCTGTCCGAGGTGTGCAATGCTTCCACTACTGCAGTAAACGTCGACCTGATCTCATATTCTCAAGAACGGAATATCCGGGTTGGAAAATAGTCGGTTTTCGGTCACCGATAATCGAGTGTCCTGTTTCCGGTTAGATAACCGAATATAGGTCTCGGTCACCTGTTTGCCGTATTCGGCGGTGTCATATATGTCTACGGAGATTAGGGTTTTATGCTGTGTGGCGAGGCATTCTCATCTGAGATGAAGCTTGGAGGCTTTGGTGTTGCCGGATGCTCCTCCTTTGGGGCATCTCGAAATCGATAATGATACCACCCGGGCTTTGATGCAAACATACTGGCCGTGTATATGCGAGCGGTGCAGCCTGTGACAATTTGGTGCGGCTAACCTCCTGTATGGCGTATGTAGTGAGGCCTTTGACGCGTGCTGCGATAGAGGTTGCACTTTTTGGCTTTTTTTGTTTCTGAATGACGGGGCCCCTTAACCCAAAACCGTCGGAATGCCGTTCTTGTTTAGCAAGATGATTTCTTTATACACCTAGTCTATGAGTTTGTTCATCGGGCGGCCCTTCCAGTTTACTCAAAACCAGTTTTCGGGTTTGATACGGAGCTTCTAAAGTCAAGAGCCTCAGAAACAAATGTGGTGCACCTTTATCGTAGCATGGGCCCTTTGAGAACAAGGGTATTGGCCCATCTGGTGTTTGTGATTGTTGTGGTGTTTGCTATCTCGGGGGACCATAGTTAATGGGACCTACTGTGACACAATAGGACCTACTGTAGACACCGAAACCTATATATTTACCTATTTTTACTAACAATATTTAGTCGTATTTACTATGGACCCCCGTAATATATCTACTGCTCGCTTCCACGGTCACCGAGTAAGTCAAGCGTGTAACAAGCGTACGCGTTGGCCAACGGCGTATAACCTCAGACGAGTTTCGTTCTGCTCCGGGCCCGGAGGTCCGTGAAGGGTTCTATAGTGCAAAAGGTAGTGCACTATTGACAGAAAGACGTCCGTGGTGGTTGTACCATGAAAGCAGGGATCTGTTCGATATATGGAGGAACTTACGTATGAAGGCACCGGGCTGCAGCAGCAGCAGCAGCAGCAGCAGCAGCGACGACGGGATTTGCGCGCTGGGCAGCAGCGGCAGCGGCAGTATGGAGCTGGGTGGCAACATCAACAGCATGCGGGGACTGTTTGAGATATTACGGGGGACCATAGTCAATAGGACCTACTGTAGACACAATGGGACCTACTGTCGACACCAAAACCTACACGTTTCCCTATTTTTGCAAACAAGATTGGGTCCATAGTCCATAGGACCTACTGTAGACACAACAGAACCTACTGTAGACACCAAAACCTATGTATTTCCCTATTTTTGCTATCAATATATGGTCCTATTTACTATGGCCCCCCGTAATAGTAACACCGAATTTCCCCCCGCCAGGAGCGACGATGGGGGCAGCGTACCTGTGCGTGCGGTCTATCTAGTGCTCTTGGTCACAAAGCCGCGATCTGCAGAGCGCCGAATGCTTTTGCAGGGGCATGCAATGCTTGTGGAGCATGCGGCCACGTGGCCAGACAGTGCCACACTGCTCCACACCCCCGTATGCATGCCAACGGCATTAAGTACCACCATACCGCCGCCGCCCGGCCCTTCTGCAGGCTTCTGGCGAGTGGCCGGCAAGCCGACTGTGACGCCGACGAATGAAATGCTTCGGAATCATCTTTTCGAGATATATGAGGGAGGTGACGAGTTGGACGGGCGCGGTGAATGGGACGAGGGCGTTGGAGTACAGTGTGGAGGTGCGCGTAAAAAGAAGTAGTAGCAACACAGCAGCAGCAGGATCAGCAGCAGAAGCGTGTGATAGAGGTTGCACTTTTGGGCATTTTTGTGCCTGAATGACAAGGGGTCCTTAACCCAAAATCGCAATCTTTGTTTAGCAATATGGTCCATAGGTTTGCTCATCGGGCTGCTCTTACAGTTTACTCGAAAACAGTTTTCGGGTGTGATATTGAGCTCCTAAAGTGAAGAGCCTCAGAAAAACAAATGGTTGGTGCACCTCTATCGTAGCATGGGTCAGCAGCCAGAGTGTGGAAGTGGAACCGGCCGTGACGAGGTCGTCGCGTGAGGGGGGCTTGGGGGTGGGACTGGGGGTGACGAGGTCGTCGCAGCATGTGGCCCTTGGCCAGACGGGGGCATCCAAGCACCCATTCTGCCCAGGGAAACGTGATGCCACTGATGCAGATGGGGGGCAGTATGGCGGTGGATGAGGAACACAGGAGCACGAGGGGAAGGGGACGCGCAACATCAACAGCTGCGCAGCGGGGCGCTAACGTTTCCATTTGATCTTGGGAAATAGGCACATGTTACATTTTAAGTGCGGCCTACTTTATTTAGTGTGTTGATGAAATGGGTCTATTTTGTTTGGTGTGTTTTTCTCTGTCGGCCGGTATATATAAGCCAGGAGTGTACTGTATTGATGTAAGATTAAGGGATGTGTTGGAACATTGCGGATAAATTGCCACTGACGTTGTATTTTTTTTGCCACTCATGTTTTACGCTTGGAAAACGCCCCCCTCCCAAATACAATACGTACGAAATGTAAGGCTGCACTCACCCATATGGAGCGATACCTTCTCTGTGACTGACTTTGTCTATCGTTTGGGGTCGGCTGACTCCGTGATTGAACAAGGTCAAAGACGGTGTGCGTCAGACACAACACATCCCCCACACTCGCGGACACTGAATAGCAAGTAGTACCTGCATGGCCTCGTCTAAATGGCGTGATGAGTGGGGAGGAAGATCGACACCGTCGCGGAAAGCTGGTGGGCGCCGTGTGAGTAGAGGCGACGCTGATTCGGGGAGTAAGCTGGATTTCGCAACGGGGAGTAGTTGGTGCTCGATCGTCCACGAGCGAGGGGTAGGATTGGTTCAGCCCCTCTCTCGAGAGAATGCTTGTTTAAAGACCGGAATGGAGGAAGCGCTTGACGGCGGCTATTTCTGTTAATATTCCACGCGAAAGGAGAGGGAAATTCACTGGTATAAAGCAGCGACATAGGCGAATCACGGAGGGAATCAAGAGGGACTAGGGTCTGGAGGACGCACGGAGCAGCAATAGCGCCGAGATGAGAACGCCCCAGCACGAGAGCTGGAGCTCACCACATTCCCCCCAGGCTCCGTCCGGGGAGCTGCTGCTTGCTGGCCTGGTAGGTTATTTTGTTTGGTTGAGATCAGTGGTAGTTTTCCGCAGCAAATAGCCAGACGTACGCTGGATGCCGTAATGCTTGCAGTCGGACAACAGACCCATGCTACGATAGAGATGCACCAACCATTTGTTTTTATGAGGCTCTTCGCCTTAGGAGCGCCAGATTACACCCGAACACTGTTTTTGAGTAAACTGGAAGGGCAGCCCGATGCGCAAACCCACGGACTAGGCTTTTGAAAAAAAACTTGCAGCTACACAAGAATGACATTTGGACGATTTTGGGTTAAGGAGCCCCGTTTTTGAGAAACAAAAAAAGCCAAAAAGTGCAACCTCTAACGTAGCATGCGTCAACATCGTTATACAGTATCGCCGTGTCGCTAAGAGGGGACCATTAATCCATTTGTGCCCATTGACGTAAGTAAGTGGCTGCTCTTGCTCAACCGTGGGGCGAGGATGTGGTCGCGTGCGCTTCTCGTGTTTTTTTTTGTATTTAGCCTTTTAGTCACAGCATGTGCCGGGAGCGATTCGGGGAGCACTTCAAACCGTCGTGCAGTATGTTGTTTGTCTGTGCTCTTCCAATACATATACCCAGACAGCACTTCAGACAGCGTGTGTAGATTATGTAGTCAGGTCCTGCGATGGTCGCGCCGGATTCAGACAGCACCGCAGCGCTGTGGCCAGTAGCATACCGGGTCGGCGCAGGGGGGGTACGTTTGGCCATAGCCTGTCTCATTAATATTTTATGTCATCAACGATACGGGCATACGTTTTGTCGGATATGACGTGTGCCTCCTCTACAGTATGTGTGTGCAATAGGTGCTGAACTTGGCTGTCATCCTGGGACCCCACTCGAGAAATATTTGCTTAGTTTCCCTGCCCACCTGTTGGCTCCTTGTGCCTATTCGTGACCACGGACAGCATTGTGGTTGTTGGCGTGAGACCATCAGTTATTGTGAGAACAGCAACAACAACAACAACAACAACAACAACAACAACAACAACGGTGACGACAACAAACACAAGCAACAACAACCACACCACAGATGCATATTTTGTATGTATGAAAGTGTGGGTGGCTTAAGTTAGCTTCATGTCTATTTACTTTACCGCCGCCGGGGAAAAACACCATAACAGTCTTAAACAGGCAAGATGACACACCGTCTCCTTCGGATGCCTGTCTTGGCCAGTGCTTTTCAGAACAACGTCGGTGCACACAGCGGCTACGGTAGATTTTGCAAATGTCTCGTCAAGGTGTTCCAATTGACGCATCGCTCGGAGTCTGCTCCCTCAAAGTTGTAGAGAGGATCAGCTTCGACAGTCGTGTGCAGGAGCGTGCTATCTTGCCTGGTAGGTACGCGGTAATTACGAGCGAAACGTGTCGTCTTGTATATGGAACGACGAACAGGTCTCGTGTTACCGTTGTAGGCGGAATGATACCCCCACCTTCAATATACCGCTAGTTTGGCTCAACAACCTTTAGAGCCGGAAACGTATTTTGGGGACAATTATATATTGGAAGTAGTGTGGGATACTTTCTTGGGTAGCAAAAGTCTCTCCAAAGAAGGCTTTTGAATTCGGCGTTTAGGCGCGGCGTATCATACAATCGCAACCCAGTGCGTTTAGCATCACGAAACCGAAAACACAAAAAAGTGTTAGACACTGCGAAACAGTACGGTCGGCCACTCTTCCACCACGTGGCTCTGATTTGGCTTAGACGCGTGCTACGATAGAGGTTGCACTTTTCGGCTTTTTTTGTTTCTGAATAACGGGGTTACTTAACCCAAACTCGTCCGAATGTCGTTCTTGTTTATCAATATGACTTTTTCAATGTCTAGTCCATGCGTTTTCTCATCGGTCTGCCGTTCCAGTTTACCCAAAAACTGTTTTCGGGTGTGATACGGAGCTCTTAAACTTAAGAGCCCCAGAAAAAAATCATGGAACAACACCTCTATCGTAGCATGGATCTTAACTAAATACCAGGTAGGACCTAAAGGTGCCCTCCCTTACCGTAGCACTCGTCGGGCACCTCTGTAAACGAATCGTGCGACCGGGGAGAGAGTGTATCATCCGGAACACCAAAAACGGGTGGGGGCCAAATCTGATTCTGCTGGAACAGGTTGCCGATCGATCTCGCTGAGCATTGGGTATGGAGATTGTAAACACGGCGGGCCCTAGATTGGACCCGAACACGTGTGACACTTGACTTGACAGAAGAACCCAAACTAAGAATGTCAATGGGACGCCTTGTGAGCATGCGGCGATATATCCTCTGTGAACTCCCCCTGGGTTGACGAGTTGTGTATATTTATCAAACGGTTTTGATCTAGGGAGAACAAACCGGGAGGGTGGACATGGGTAAAAACGACGAAAACTGCTAGGGTAAAACATTGAACGACATTGGGTGGTTCCTTTACTACCGCAAACGAGAATCCCACGCTATTTCAAAAAAACCTTTGTCCCCGAAAACCGTTTCCGGCTCGTAATGGGTTAAGGAGCCCTCTTGGTCAGGAAACAAAACGGCCAAGATGTGGTACCCCCCGACAACGTAGCACTCGTCCGTAGCCTAGGCGTAAAGTTGAATAAACCTACAGAACATGTGAATGGTTTCGTGCAGCTCCTCAGCTTGTTTGAAGGTCATAAGTCAGAACCGTCCCCTGGCGAACACAGGCGACCTCTATCGCAGCATGCGTCTCGGGGTGTTTCAATTGTTTTCTTTTTTTCGTGGCGCGTTACGTCAGTCCCCGTGGCGTGCAATGGGCGTTTCTCGTACTGGTGTAGCACCAGCATGGACGCACAGGGCAATACCATGGGGGTTCCACGGCACCGTCATGGCGATGACATGGCAGTAGCCTCATTTCATGAGCTGTAAAAACGTTTCCTTGTCGTCCCACGCGCTTCCAGCCACTGAGATTGGCTTTCATAAAAATATTCCTGGGTTACAATGGGCTGTCCTGGCACCGGCGGCCACGGAACGCCATAAAACATACATGGTATTGCCGAGACCATGTCCCATGGCGGTGCAGTGAGGGGTCTCATGCCACTACCCTCCGATTGTGTCACCACCGTATATTTCACGGCTGTGGCATGATGAGGAGGCGTGTTACGATGGAGGTGCACCTGGTTCTTTCTGAGGCTCCTCATTTCATGAGCTCTGTACTTCAACCACATACTGCGTTTGAGTCAACCAAAAGTGCAACCCGATTAGAAACGCCATGACCTAGGCATGCAAAAATTACACCCTGACGAGTTTTGGGTGAAGGAGCTCCGTTATTCAGAAACAAAAACGGAAAAAAGTGGTACCTCTCTATCGTAGCACCCGTCGGTGGTCAATGTCACTTCGATGCTCAGGAGTCGAAGAGAGTGAAAGCGGCAGTACAGCCGCGCCAGCCCATAAACGTGGAACCTTGTGGCGTGCGGTGGCGGTGTCACTAAGGCGTGCCGTGGCCCGTGTTATGGCTGTAACCGAGGCCACGGCATATGCAATGACACGCTGGAATATATACATTCGGGGCACCGAAATGGCAGCGCCATGACAACAGTACCAGGGCAATAAGATGGTGGTGCGGCCGCGCTGTCCCCGAGGACTGCGGCAGTGTGTCGTTTTGGCGCATGAACCTGCCATGACAATGCCGTGAGAGAGCCCACAGTTGTGCACCATTGGGTACGGGCGATGCCAACGAGCAACTAGGAGGTGCTGTGAACGACGATGTCGAGGCATTTTGCCATAGAGGACCGGTGCTACGTGTGTGCACTTCGTTTTTTTTCTAAGGTTCGCCTCTTTTGGGGCTCTGTACCTCGTCCAAACCCCAAATTTGAGAAATACTGTGGCTTCAACCCTATAAAAAAACCCATGACCTACAGAAGATACACAACGAAATACCTGGTACTGGGTATGTGTTGCAAACCAAGACCTGAATCCCGACGATTTTGCGCTAAGGAGCTGCGTCGTTCGTGAACCATTTTAGCCACGATGTGCTACTAATACCTCTATCGAAGGACGCGTCAGCGGACCGGCACTGCAGTAGGGGGGGGGGGAGCTTAAGTAAAATAGGTTTCAGCCAATCAGGGTCACTCGGAAGAGTGTCTACTCTACCTTATGTTTTTTCCGCATGAAATTATTTTGGGATTATTGAATTGGCGATTTGAACCACATTGCGATTGTTTGTGTTGCTACGGTAAACTCCTGTTGGGACGCGTGCTATGATAGAGGTTGCAGTATTTTGCCTTTTTTTGTTTCTGGACGACGCGGCTCCTTAACCCAAAATCATTCAAATGTCATTCTTGTTTAGAAATGTGATTTGTTCAAACGGCTCGTCAATGGGGTTTGCTCATCAGGCTTCCCTTCCAGTTTAGTCAAACCTAGTGTTCGGGTGTGATATGGAGCCCCTAATGTGAAGAGCCTCAAAAATAAAAGGGGAGCACGTCTGGTCTTGGACAGAGGTACTGAGTCGCTCGTCCGAGTGATCTAACCGCGGTCGTAAAAATCGTGGTTACCCCGGTAGAACGGCGAGCAGCAGCGGACGACACACTCTTGCCCCAGACCCGTCGGTTTGGAGTAGCCATTGTACTTAAGTACGTCGGTGAGTCAAAAGAGCAGGGGCAGAGGCCAACCCATGGTCACAATATAGTTCGAAGTAGACCGAAGAGAGACCGACCATTTCGGGCGTTTGAAAGCGCTTCGTCTGGGCTGTATTCTTGAAGAAGTTGTTGTTACTCTACTTGCATGGAGCCGTCCGTCAAGGGGCCACACAGGAAAGAGCGGTCCCGCGGTTGGCATGGTGCCTTATTTGCTGCGCCCCTCACACGAAGAGCTGGATGTATCGCCCGAAACGTGACTTCGAAGAACGTTTTTCGCGCAAGCCGACCAGCCTTTCTACGCGCGACGCGTGCTAGGATACAGGTTGCACTTTTTGGCGTTTTTTGTGTCTGATTAACGGGGCTCCTTGACCCAAAATCGTCTTAATGTCATTCTCGTTTTTGCAATATGATTTGTTTATATACTTAATCCACGGATTTGTTCATCGGGCTGCCCTTCCGGTTTACCCACAAACAGTTTTGGGTGTTATATGGAGCTCTTAAAGTAAAGAGCCTCAGACAAAAATGGTTGCACCTCCATCGTAGCATGGGTCGCGCTAGCACTTAAACAAAGGCACCTGCTGTGATGTTGACACTCTACTTGACAGCATGCTGCCCAATACTTAACCTGCCTGGAACTGAACGGAGTAGGTCTTTAGTGCGCATTCTAACTCGATAGCCGAAACCGTAACCACTACTCTAACCCTAGCTCTAGGTCGAACCAGTCTGCGTTCGGTAGTGGCCGATATTCGGCCAGTACTTATTGGAGGAGCCAGAGAGTCTTACATACTTCACAAGGCGTTCTCTTCGGACAGGACTCTCCGGTCGAGGTAGGGAAGGTCGTCCAGTCGGCCGGACCAACCGCCGATGGACGTTAACGAGGACCGGCTGAGGATGCCGGCGATGTTTATAGATGTAGAGCCCGGACAGTTTCCAGCCGTGTTTCAAACCTTTGCAGCGGCCATCGCCTGTGGAAGCTACGTTATTGTGACAACCGACACAAAATTGGGGACCTCCTCCGTTCGTCAATACCCCTATACGGCACGGGCTCCTGCATTAAGACGATTGGACGCTTTTCCATTATGTACAATGCCACGTATGTGTTGACCACGCGTCTGATTCTACGAGATGCCCCCCCAAACACCAGCGTTTTTCTTTATAAAAAGTGTAACGCTTGTTCGAAACGAAGAGGGGTGCTATAAATAATTTGTCTTCGTGTGTTTTCTTGTGTGCAAATCTCTATCGAACGGTGATATCGGGATGGTATAAGACACCGTAGTTCAGGAGATGCGGCCGGGATCAGGTTTCCAAACCCGCGATTTTGTTACAGAAATGTTGGGGGGGCTGTGTCGTAGAACGACCCACACGCGTCTCACACGGCAGCGACAGAAGAACGCGGGTGTGTACGGCCAAGTGCACGGTCAACAGGGCGTATTCACTACATTCAAGTGGATGCGGTGGTGTACGAGGTCTTTGCAGTAATTCTTCCCTCGAAAAGGCGACTGACTACACGGCCGTACCGCGCGAGAGAAGTATCACTACGAACACGGTGTGGGTTCAAGGTCCCAGGCGGAGGGATAATCACATCGTCCGGGTCTAGGGCAATGGGACATCCTATGCGGCGTTCGATGGCATCCCAAGGGAAATCCGTACGGATAAATGTTATCCCCTGCGGTTACATTATCTGGTCAGCCTACGGTTCTTCCCATGTGGAATCTTATGGGACATCCAATGGGCCACTCCGGGGGACATCCAGTAGGATCCCATGGGATCACACATATCCCATGGAAAAGCCATGCAGATCTCCATGGGACATGGCGCGTGTCATCGCATTGTTGCATCGTCCGCGTAGGGCAATGGGACGTCCCATGCGGCGTCCAATGGTATCCCAAGGGAAATCCGCATAGATACATGTGATCCTATGCAATTACACTATCCGGTCAGCCTACGTGGCTTCCCATGGTGAATTTACTCCGTGGCCCATCCAGCAGGATCCCATGGGATCACACATATCCCATGGAAAAGCTCATGTAGATCTCCATGGGACATGACGGGTGGTATTGCATGGTCGTTTGGATTGGATACCGTGGGAAGTTCGATGGGACGTCCCATAGATGCCCTGCTGGCGTCCCTCGGGAACTCACCATGGAATCGTCTGGATGTTTTCCATGGACATTCCCATGAGATGAGTTTTATGCGATATTCCATGGAGCCTATGGGTAGTCCCATAAGCCTATGGGTAGTCCCTATGGGTAGTCCCATAGGGTTTACAAGGGTTTTTATTTTGTTTTTCATCCAACCGGAATCCGATGGGAACCAAGGACCCATGCTACGATAGAGGTGTTGTTCCATGATGTTTTTTCTGAGGCTCTTGACTTTAGGAGCTCCATATATATCACACCCGAAAAGTGTTTTTGAGTAAACTGGAAGGGCAGCCCGACGACCAACCCCATGGACTAGGCATTTTAACAAATTTATTCGTGTTGCAATACAAAAATGACATTCGAACGATTTTGTGTTAAGGAGCTCCGCCAGTCAGAAACGAAAATGCCAAAAAGTGCAACCTCTATCTTAGCACGCGTCCAAGATATCTCCAAAGGAAGTTCACAATGGATATCTTGTGATAATGCTTTGAAATATAGACGATAAAATGTACCACGAGATGTCCCCGAGGGAAGTCCCATGGCAAGTCCTATGGGGAATTCCAAGGGAGATATAAATCCCTATGAGAAGGTCAACGGGACATCCCACGGTAACTCCCCGTGCAGGTAGATGTTACCATTGGAAGTTCCACTGGAAGCCCCATGGGATGCCCCATGATAATTCATAGCAAACACGATGCATCCCATTGAAAATCCGATGCGAGGACGATGCCTGATAGCCATAGCAGTGTAATAATAGCAGTGCTTCCCTTGGAGCATCTCATGAGAAGCCTTGTAATTGCGCGCGCTACGGCAGAGGCGCACCTTAGACTTTCTGAGGCGTTTCACATAATAAGCTTACGGGGGCGGGTTTCCGGGAGACTCTTGTCTCTAGAGATGTTTGTTCTTGTACATTTCGTTAGGCCGCTATTTGGACACGCTGCCCTTATACTTTTTACTGGTTTGTGCATTAAAGGGAGAACGTGTCTCGCACGATGTTTTTGTTCACAGTGTCTTGTGGTTCTCTCGAGCCCGCTGGCCCGCCGATTCTCAACGGAGGCCTACTCACGATGGGGGTGTACTGCCAAATAAATAAATGACGAATTTGGTCGAAATTTGAATTTGGAAGGCACGAGATGAGGTGAGAAGCAATGCTGAACTAAAACAGTCACTTCACCTCACTTGCGGACAGGTTCAGCTCCCCACAACCAACAACAGCCCACGAAATGGAGGCGCGTTACTGACGCGGTGTGTGAAGGCGTCGGGTCCGCCAGGCAACAGTCGTAGGCAGCTATGTTATATGGCTTAGTTTGGGTAGGCGATTGGCTAACCTTTCAACAGTAGCCCAACAGACTAATACATTATCATATGGCGTCGTCGGCAGCCCATGGGTTTGAGGTCGGGAGTTCGAGTCTCACCGTGCTTACAAAAATAAGCCTTTTTTAAAGAAAAGTGGAACTTCCCCATGTGGAACCTGAAAATACTTCTGGATCCCCCCAAAAAGATAGGAACCGCCTGGTGGTTTGGGCAGGTCCGCCCGTATATCTGGCCGACCTGTATACCCGCTGTTCTGGGGGGGGAGAGTGTTATAAGGCTTAGTTTGGGTAGGCGATTGATTAACCTTCTACCAGTATCCCAACAGACTAATAACTTAACAGCTAGACGCGACTCTCGAGAATTGGTGCTGAACATGATGTTGCGAGTCAGCAGCACAAATATGTCGTATGAACGGATCTTTGGTACACGTCGCCCTTGTAGCTCTATTGATAGTACCAGGGTTACCGACTGAAAGGCGACTTACACAAAATAAACGCTAGGTAGTATCGTGTAAAAGCTATTAAGCTGTTTCAACTATTAAGGCCATGCAGGAGCCTTAAGGAATATGTTGCCAAGTACGCGCGAGCAGGCGTTTCGCCAGAAAATACAAACGTCTTGGGAATAGAGTTGAACGTTTCACAAGCAAGATCCCATAATTTCAGATTCAAAAACAGATGTAAATCTACAAGAATCCAGAGCTTTTTTGCCCTTTTTTGCTCTGTTTTTAGCCCAATACTTAACTACCTCAAACGGGAACGAAATGCGCCCGCCCGGCGTTTATTCGGGTACGCTATGTTAATACTTCAAAAGATCCGCGAAATCCTCAGCTAACTTCTGGTGGAAGCCGTTTTTTCATACGTGTTGTACCCATGGTACTACGTACTAGCGAGCAAAAATACCAGATCGTCGAATTTGCAATTTTTTCTTGACTTTTTGGTGACGCTGGCTGCAACTTTGACCTCACGAAGTCACCTCGCGAGTCGTTTCTGGCTGCCTACGGCTGCTGTCCGGTGCACCC
>JAYJME010002022.1:0-14637 GCA_036873775.1 Costaria costata
GGCGGGACTCAAATCGTGCATGGCCGCAGTCGTATGACCATAGACCCTCGCATCCCTACTTTGCGGGGACTGAGCACGTCGAGTTTTCACCAACCAAGCAGACATTGCTTGCACCACGCGCGAAGCGCCGTGAGGTGTTCGGTCGAGTCGCATGAAGGGTGAACTGCATCCTACTAACACCCGCTTGTGATACGGACTTCGGCACCTTGTGCTTACTTTCTTGCTTAAGGATCACAGCGTCAATTGGGTTGCTTTGTTTTCTGGTGTAGCCACTCCAGAGACAGCAATGGGTATTGCTATGTAACTGCCTCGTGGGTGCCTTACCGTAATCACACTACGTTAGATGACCATTCCCCTTGTGCAGAGCTAGGATTCTCCACCCCGCACATGATCTAACTCGATGACCACCATGGTGACCGCCAAAAAAACAAACAAAACAAAAACGGCACCCTGGGTGTCTAGCTCACGCAGTGACTGGCATGTTTTACAGCGTCGTTGCCAACCGACGCCAACCCCAATATATATACTCGTATAGTGTTTTACGGCGTCGTTGCTAACCGAGGCCAACTATTATACATGTATACGAGGGGGGGGGGCGTGTTTGACAGCGTGTTGCCAACCGACGCCAACCCAACCAATATATAATACATACTGGTGTTGGTATATACAAGGTTCCCCTTCGGGATGTTGCTTACTTGGCATCCCGGGGGTGCCACAAGTTGAAAAGGGTGAACAAATACATGCTATTTACGAAGTATGAGCCTATGCGAGGTTCGGTAGCGTTGTACCGCTGCTGCTGCTGCTGTGCAGCTGCTGTACTGCGCGGGTGCTTTAGAAATTCGGAGGAAGTGTGAGTTGAAACCGTACAGCTTGTCATCTGAATGGCTACACATACGCTTACACGCACACACACAAAAGCAAAGTTCATAGCTTTGCCATAAATAAGTCGAAGTGCGGCTGCGGTTGTACCATGACTGCCACAAAAAGTCAAAAGGTTTTTGGTTTTAAGGTGTGATACAGGTAAATCTGGTAAGAAATACGTAGATCGACAGATAGTGCAACGTATGTATGATGTTAACACGTCGATCTGCGTGCGTAGATCATGATACAAAATGCCGAAACCAAAATGCGCACTTTGGCTCGTTGTTCAAGCTTTAACTGCACATAGCACACAGAGAGCTGCACAGAGGCCTACAGCATGGTACCAACTACTGCTGCACGACGCCTGGTGTGTTGCTCGTTCTAGTCGGTGTAGTCGCTGTTGCCTCGTGCGTGCTGTGTGCTGTGTGCCCTCTTCATGCGGTGGGGCAAAACCAAATAATCGTACTTCATGCCGATGAAAAAACAGCCGCATGGATTTTTCATGGCACCGGCGAGGCGGTGCCAAGTCGGAACGCCTCCCCGTGGTTACCTGCCAGTTTTTGCGACTTTGAATCCCCAGAGCACGCGCCACAGACCTCGGCCGGGGCCCAATCTCGAGCCGTGTGTACACGCGGGCATGCTGCGTGCCTCACCGCCGAGAGCACGAGAAACGACCCGCGGGTGGAAGAGAAACAAATGCCGAAGCCCCCGAAAAGTACATAAGACATACCTGGTATGCAGTATGTACCCGGCAACAAGAAGCAATCAATCTGATCAAGGCTTGCACTGTTGTTATGCCACCAACCCTGAACAATTTTGATTCTAAACATTACTTATGATTCCGTGCAGATGTTGCTGCTGAGCACGTTTGCTGAATCCAACTTGGCTAATGGGTCTGTGCCATGCTTAGGTCTAACACTCCTCGTGCGCTTGAACGGTCGCGATGTACTGTCAGCCCTCGCTTGGTGGGCCTGCCGTCTACTCCGAGGGCGACGTCAGGTTCTACGAGAAAGCGTACTTCCGGGGCAATGGGCAGTACGTAGCGACTGGCAGGGGGGAGTTGCCAGATAACCAACCCGGTGGTGCCGTATTGAACGCTGGCACGATGGAGGTACAGTGTTCATGGAGAAATACCAGTATTATAAAGCGGTGTCATACCCACGCTATCTCTACGATTGCTGAGTAGGATCGCCTTGGGTGTTGCGACGGTGTTCCCTCGATGACCACGAGCGTTTCACACTTACCCGCAAGTAGCAAATGGGTATTCGTGCTACAGTAGACGTTGTGTCACTTGATTGGAGACGTTAACTCTGATCGAACGGTCCATTGGTGCGCGTTCATTCGGAAGATCCTCTCCCCACACAGTCGAAACATTTCCTCGCTGCATCAAGGTCCGAGGGGGCAGGCGGCCACTGGTGTCGTCGCCCAACGTGTTCACTGAGTTTAATTGTACCGATTTGTCTGCGTCAATAATGAACACACGCGTTTTCTCCCCCGAGCTACGCAGAAGCGTAAACCGGCAGGCTTATCTGGGGCTATGATGACTGTATCGACGAGAAAAGGTTCAATACTCGTAATGCTAGATCTGCGATCGTCGGTCGGTTGTCAAGAGCAGTTAGAAAACCCCTTGTTTAGTTTAGCGCACGGATGGTTGGTAGGAGACCATTAACTCAACTGCGATACGTCACACCTAATAGTCCTGCATGTATCTTTAAGTATATTTTTGACAGGGGGTTTCTCCTTAAGCGTACAAGTATCGCCCCGGACGGAGTCCCTGCGAGTACGAGGACGTAGTGGGTCTGCGGCCGAATCTCGCGGACCCGCCCTTGATCTCGAATCGCGATGTCTTCGCCGCGTCTGCCTCATGCCATCTGTTTGGGCGATAGTGTAAGAGGTCAAGCGCCCCAGCTAAAGCCATCGATTCGACCAGAGTGGGCTACGCGTCATTCGTGTGCCCGTGTTCATCTGTACTCGTCTTGCTGTATTGTTCGTCTGTACTGATGGCATGCAAACAGTTCACAAAGAAGGCGACGTTCAAAGACAATTTCAACCCCAACGGCGGTGAGGGTGGAGCCGTCGCCAATTCCGGCGACCTGACGTTCAACGTCAGGAGCATTTTCCAAAAGTAAGCGCATCTCCTTCAATCTCTTCCGCCGCTTCCCCAACGAGTCCTCAATATGATATTGTGCATAACCCTCGTTTCTACCGCCGAGCACGGTACTGCACTGTGTCTGGACGTTCATGGCTTCCCATAGCGGAACCACAAGTTCACTAGGGCTATTAGGACTCTTTGAATTCAAATTGCGCTCAATGTTTGGCCTAACCTCGTTTGGGAGGAGGAACGCCATCCGCTACGTTTGGCCGGAAATATACCGAGGAGGTATATCGTGTCTCGCAACACAATGGTCTTTTTAGTTTTGATCGAATCTGCTGGCGCCGTCGCGTTCTTTGCTTGTTCTTGGTTTGTTAGCCGAAGTATTTGCACAATCAGCGGTATGTCGCCACGGCTACGCACTATGGTCCGCATCAGTAGTCGGCTTTTCAGGTTTGGTCCGAAAGAAGCCCCTAACGGGCTGAATTCCTGTTGTTGGATACACCTTTCCCGGTCAAGGCTTTGGCTGAAGACTGGTAATTTGCTGTTGATGTGGTTAGACTTGAAAGGCCTGTATCGCACCCTCTACGAGAAGGATAACTTGAGCGAAGCGTGTTTAGCGCTGTGCCGTGGTTCCCACAGGTCCATACTGGTGCAGGTTACGGCTTTCTACGAGAACCCGTGCTCCGGCTATGCTTCCACCCTATTTGTGATGCTCGGTGGCCATACCGGTCGACGGGATGTTGGGTGGGGTTTATCATGTGTGGCAATGCATCATAGTTCTGGGTGATGTGTCCCCGGATGCCACCTCGGCTGAGTGGCTGGCCCGCTTGGGGAAAGTCGTGATAGAATTATACGCTTCATGTGTGCCTGGAGCCCGTTTTAAATTTACATGGCCCAAACCTCTCTGTCCTCTTCAACGACAAGGCGACAGGCCACGTAGTCAAAAGGGTTACCTGCTATGGCACCACAGTAGTACATATACGACCATACCCGTTTGTTTTAGCAACGCTATCGCTTTCGTGAAAATAATAACACCTGTCCAACGGTCTATGCGCCAACAACAATAATCTTGGAGATCCCAGACCGCGTGCTTAAACTTTTAACTGCGTACCTTCGCGGAGTCGGGTTGCCATTTTCGTTTTTTCAGGGGCGCCCTTAGTGGTGGTGATGGATGGTGGAGCTGAGCTCAACTTCAACGATTGTGCTCATGGTTCGGAGCAGTTGGTCGTACGTGTCGGCTCGAGGATTCCATACATGCTGTCCGCGCGATTCAACACGCGAATTCCCCCAACTTGCTGGGTGTCGTTTCTGACGGTCTCCTTGGATCCGTCGCTGCTCGTGGCGGCGACTTGTATCGATCAACGGGCGTGATAGTGCAGTTGGCCCTCCGGGGGCATGGACGGGTTAGCCCTATGCATGCGGCCCGAGTGATTGTTTTTCGTTCGCTGCTGCGTGCACAACCAGTGCACATGAGCACGGCGAACCAGGAAAGCGGTGGCATCTGCAATACGCTTAACATCCACCCGAGACAATGCCGATTTTAGGCCTTGCCGTCCTTCCCCCGCAGCTGATTGCCTGGCCTACCGCGTGCCCTCTTCTTATCTGCACGCTTGGTGAGCAGCAACTCTGTCGAATACGCTTTCACTGACGACGGCCAACACTACGGTGGACGCGGGGGGGCTCTGTACAACTACGGATCAGACGGCACGGTAGTGTTCAAGGGTTTGGCAGTTTTCAAGGACAATGTTGGCGATTTGGTGAGGGCATGCGAACACGAGGCCGAATGCTTCACGTGGAACTGAGGGTATCTGTGGGGGTACAAGTATTTTTTATGCATCACCGTACGGGGCCGAATATAAATATTGGGGACAGCTTGGCATACCTTTGTTTTACCACGTCGTAGCCTTTGCCTGGGTCACTCACAGTGGCACCCTCGTACCAGATTTACGAACTACACTTCCCAAACGGATAGGGTGCATGTCTATCGCGCTCAAATACCCTCTCTCCTGGATACTGGTTGGCTTCCTTAGTATTGATGACCACCATTGCAAACACCCCGTTGTAGAAATCAGCTGACCATCGGCTGTGTTCTGACCTTGCTTGAAATGCTTGAAATGCTTGAAATATACACGTCTGATCCCAGGGTGGCTGTGCGCTGGCCACGAGAGGCACCACGAAATACGACGATGTTGCCGAGGGCGACAACAGGGTCACATTCGAGCACAAAGCCAAGTTTAAGAATAATGTCTGCGACGTGAGTTACCGTTGTTGTGCCGTTGCCGGTTCCACATGATGGTGCACCAATATTATACTTTGCATTTTTGGATGCGCCTACAACTTTAGTCACTGCCACGGTTGATGTCGAGGTGGCTCGCTCAAGCTCTATTGCTGCCACAGTACTCATGCTGCAAGCCTAGCATGGTCATAGTTCTCGGGCTGACTACGAGCCACCAATTGAAGTCCCACCTGTTCCACAGCAGGAGCTGACATAAGAACAAAACAGCCATACCCCAAGATAAGCATTGCTCTTCATGGCACCCAAATACCTACAGAAATATTTCGTATTGTCCATCGAGCAGATAGTGTCAGATACAGCAAGCGGGTTGGGCGATGAAGGCAAGTAAGAACCCAATACGCCGTACTGACTGCTGCCGTCCATGGCATAGTACAGTAACCATCGAAAGGACCATCTGTCCCTTACAGCAGCTGAGAGGGGTCGTTCCTTCATTGTACGGTTAGGCATTGGGACTGGTGTTCACAAGTCTACAACTCTGTCGTTGCTCTGTCTTGGCGCCACGTGTGGCCGAGGCAGGCCCACTGAGATCCCCTTAGTACTGCAATATGTTGCTATACGCATTGTGGCAATGGCGGAGCAAAGCCGGCGACTTCAAAACTATTATCGCGACAGATAAACCGAGCATCACATTCCAGCCAAAAACTCCCCATATGTATCACATGCCGTGATGAAAACTGCAACTTTGATACCATGCATTTGCTTTTGAGCTTGTTTTCGTGTGATCGACATCGCAGGGGGATCATTCATCCATCTACGACGACGACGACTACTCGGACTGGCAAGACTCGAACAAGGGAGGCGGGGCTCTCTTAGCGTACGGCGCGTCCACCGTTGTGTTCAGCGACACGGCGGTTTTCAAGTGAGGTTGCCGTTTATTGATGGGCGTGTAGAGTTGATGCGGCAAGGGACGGTCGAATCGAGCATTGTTCAGCACGACGACGACTGATGAGTAACACCGGCATCGGAAATGTGCCAGGATATCTCTTGACAATGTGCCAGGACATCTCTTGACGAGACCAACCAGTCTCATGGCCTTGTCTTCATGACCCTGGCGAAGGCGATGACTGACTTTGAATAAGCGGCGTGTTGCGCCGCTTGGGTCGCTATTTGTTAAAATTGGGCCCTTCATGGGGGAGGTGTCACCTTAGGTATCAAATTAAACATGATACCGTTGCCAAACATGCAGCATCTAATGGCGGTGCCGCTGTCATCGTGCAGTTTCTGACAATTTGCACGAAGCGGGTTGAGGAGCGTGGGTTATCCCTCAGCACCTAGCACTCCTTGTAGACGACTAAGAAAGCTGTTTCGTTGAGAGATTGATACCATGCCCCTCTACTCGGAAGTTGTCGTGGTCTAGCTGGGAGATGGCGAGATGCCTCAGCGCCGACTAATGTAGTCTGAAACGAAACCAGCCGTCAAAGAAGGCCCCGTCTACAACATGTTTCATTGGTTTCTGAAATTTGCCGATTGCTGCAAAAACGTATAACGCCCCAAACTCAGGAACCCTGTTCAATGGGCCACTAGCTGTATCCGGGGGGTCAGCACTTTTTCCAAAATCGAGTGCACAGCATCTGTGTCCAGAGATTGAAACACGTTTAGAGTTATCGAGCAAGTTCCTCCGAATACTACAGCCGTCAGTCGGCCGGATTTCACGATCAGTAACTATTATAATATCGGTAGATGCAGTTAGCCAACAAACTAACTTTAGTCGGCAAGTCGGCTGGGGACTGGGGAGGCCAGCTGATGGCCAACCGACTTGCCAACATAAGTCAGGCGAGTGAAGCCAGCCAAACCAGTCCTCTCCAGCCGACGGGGGCCTGCCCCCAAAAGGAGAAATGTATCAACGATCTTTCTTACAAGTATGGACACCCAATACGTCGGATTGTCTAACCAACTGATATATAGTTGGTGAGGTAGGTCGTGCCGACTCACAGCTGTACCGAACGTAGAACCGGCTGTGGTGTGATGGAAGTTTTGTGTTCTCGACACCCAATTTACAGCGTTCTTCGCGTTGTCTTGCATGACGTTTCCGGGGCATCGTGCAACACCATTGTTGTTGGGAGTATTGTTTTGGCAGCATCTGGCTGAATGAGGAGCCCCGCCGTAAATGTATCCACCATGCCAGTGTGGGAGGCTGGGCTTGTTCTAATCACTTTCTCGCCCGACGTTTGTCGAACGACAACGGGGAACAAGCGACCACTGCTTGCATGGACAGTCATGAACCTCTACGCTACCCCCCAATAACTGTATCGTGTTCGTTAATTGCTTTTCTCAACATGATGCGCTTGAAATTGTGATTTCCGACTGCAGACGAAACGAGGCCCCAAACGGCGGGGCTATCACTAACTCTGCCACCATCTCATTCGTCTCGGACGCTAAGCTGTTCATGGAGGACAACGTCTCAGACGGCACCGTGAGTCCAACATGTTACATTATCTAATGCATGCGACCGCCACAGAGAGGTCCTGGTTAAGTCTGACCTGACA
The DNA here is from genome assembly GCA_036873775.1 of Costaria costata. Lineage (NCBI taxonomy): Eukaryota > Phaeophyceae > Laminariales > Agaraceae > Costaria > Costaria costata. The sequence continues at coordinate 7,739 of JAYJME010002022.1, forward strand.
TTTGTGCGCCCTGGCAGAACTACAGTAATACCGGTGCTACAGCGGAACGTACCACGACAAAAGAAGACGTTGGCAGCCCAAATATTATTTCTGGGGAAAATAACCGAATGTCGGATGTTGTCAGACACCAAAACTTCTTGTTTTCAACAACTTGGAGCGTGGGCAGAGCAAGCCGTCTCTCCCCCCCTCCCCCCAGAAACATTTTCTAACCGCCTTTTTTTATCACCTCAGCGCTTTCCCAAATACAACGCCAGAGGGGTTTACCCGTGAGTCTCGTTCGTGGTCCGGTTACGTTATCAATCGATTTTCTCGACTCGATACTTACGCTGGGGTCCAGATTGCTTGACGATTGTGTGTAACGCGACGATTGTACTGTAGACTACTCTTCATTACTACTCTGAGAATGAAAGTTCAACACCTCACACTTCGGATCTTCTCTAATGATAATGATTTATATTATCCCTGTCTCACCGCGTGAATCGGTTCTGCTGCAGTTCCCCATCAAACGGCCACGCAGTACGAGCAGGCTCGAGTGGTGCCCTGTACTCAATCTATGGCCACGCATACGGCTGTTTATCCACCCTTGCGGCGGATGTTCGTGAATACTTGTTGCCGCAACAAACGATGCCCGTAGGAAGCAGAAACACATCGGGCCACCAAGTACCAATGTTTCCCCCAACTTGCCGAGAATTATCAATATCAAGAGAGGGAGAGGTATTCCGAGCCTCACAGTCCTCCACCACCTCCGGCTGCTCGCCCTCCCTGTCGTCCTGGCTGGTTTGTGGTACCAAGTGTGCGGACATTGAAAACAACGACGAAGGCACGGTCCAGATCGGTTCAAAAACCTTCAGCGGTTTCAACGCGGACCTGTGCAACCGCTCGTGATGAAATAAGATATGCCACAGCATACCGAGGGATCAACCTCTGTGCAGGATGACGCTAGGACAGCGTGCACATTTCTGGAGGACTTGACGTGGAAGCTACGAGGGATGAGGGTTCGAACCAAAGGCGTCGTGCAGCAATTTGGGCGTTGACGACGTTGGAAGTGTGGCAGGAGTTCGGAACTGCAGTAGGTATATAGCCAAGCTAGGTGTGGGCCCACAGTTCCATCACTGTCACTAGAGTATATTCGGCCAGCATACCAATCTGTTTGCTGTTGGTGGTGCTTGGAGGTCGATGAAGGCCCAACCAAGATTAACAAGTTGTTTGATGAATGCGCTTTCTGATAGCTGGGTTTCATGGCGTATAATCCCTGCGGCGGGATTCCAGGAGTGGTATACAGCCGTCCGGAATTCCCTTACTACGTCACCGTACGATGAGGTCCTTTCCTGCATGGGGATTCTTACTGCATGGAAACACTGCAGTAATGAATGCAGGTGTGCCGCGTGGCCATTGTGTTTGTTCTCATTGAATACCCCTGTTCGGCTGTCTGTGTAGTACCTCACGCCGCCAGGAACTAGCCAATACGCTACGTAGCGAACTGTGGACGTCCCCGGTGAAGGTAATGTTCGGACAGCCCACTAGGGGGTGAAGGTTCTTCAGGTATTCTTGGTGAGTAATCTAGAGGAGGTGGTATCTGTGAGGTGATCGAGGTAGGCGAGGAGTACATGATGACAATACTTGAGGAGTTAAAGGCCCCAATCGTGTAGACGCAGGAGTTTCGCGCCGAGAGGCACTCGCTGCAAGTCGCGGTAAATCGGGGTTCCGAGGCAGAGAGGGAGTCAGCGCTGAAAGTGTCAGCAGGCGTTCCATCACAAGGGCAAGATCCCGATGGAATTAACCGATCTCGTCCTGCATTGCCTCAATCCTGCCCTCCAAACATTGGGGATACATGTAAGGAGTGCGAGAGGAGACCGAGGGTGCTAGAGAGTAGAGGCAGGAACAACAGGAACCGCCCCAGCCGCACCTCTCGCAACAGCAGCATCCGGACCAAGAGGGTCCGCAAAGTGCTTGCTGAGAAAGTCCCGAAGAGCAACAGCCACAGCAGCAGAGCCAAGAGGACACTTTTAGCACTGGCTACGACAACCCTGGCGAGCAACAGCCGCAGCGGCCGAAAAGGGAATCAAAGGGAGAGCAGCCGGAAAAATAGGAATAGAGGTAACCGCAGTAGCAGCAACCACAGCCGTATATGTCGTGTCGCGCCGCCCAACAGTTGGGGACAGGCATCCCCATCCGCAGGACTGTAATGTACAACGAGACCGGACGCAAAGCGAGATGGCTGGAGATGGAGGAGCTGGAGCGCCAGCGTAAAAAGAGCTTATACGGCGCATTTATTGTCGTCGGTCTGTATTTCCAGGGGTGGTGATGGCATCTTTAGATGATTTGCATAATTTATATAACTGGTACAACAATACCTGGTACACTAGCGGCATAGCTTTCAGAGCGATTAGTTATGGTGATTTTGCGCGAGATATGCGGTTGCCACGGAGATTGGAGAGATAGCGAGCATCAGAAGTGCGCGTTGGCACGGGAATCCGTTCGAGTGCATTTTGTGAGTTTGAACTTTACTGCGGAACTCTGTTCTAGCATGGGCATGAAACGGGCGACGAGGGAATTATGAAGCTTTGTCTTCATACCGCTGTTTGTGCGCAACATGCCCCCAACAATGATCCTATTGGCTACAACGAAAGATGATACATGGTATCCATGCAAAAGCTTATTTGCAGAGGTACGTGCGGTACCGATGGCACCGCGTGGCATGGGATGGGACCGTCTCGCCCGCCGCAGCCATTTTTTTTTCTTCCCGAGGGACGGTATGGTAAAATGTTTCCGTTTGACCACCTCGGGATGGGTATGGGACGGGAAGGTGGGAAGCCATCTGGTTGACGGGATGAAACGGGAGTACACGGCTTTTTTGTGGGACGGGACGGGATCGGGGAACGGGTCGGGGACAAGTCGGGAAATCGTTCGGGAACATCGTCAGGGGATCGATCAGGTATACGGTCGGGAAATCAGTCGTGAATATGGTCGGGAGACGCAATCGAGAATGGCTGGGAACAAGATCGGGACGAGGGTCAGGAATGGTTGGAAACACAACGAGGGTGTTGTAGAAGCGGTGAGGGTGTTGTAGAAGCGATGGCAATCAACACAAATAACCGACGGTACACGTAACAGTTGATTAATATGCGATGGTATATAATCATAATCCAGTCACCGAGGCGGTGTCTTTTCGATAATCTAAACTGTATGGGCCACATACTAAACGCCATACAACTAAAGTTGATGGGTTTTAATATGTCCGTTATAGACTCCAAACAAAAAAATATACCTGGTGTATTTTAGTATATAAGGCTTGCAGTATGCTTTACGCCAGTCAAAGCAAAGCACTTATTTATCTATTATAGCTACAGTAGGAACTCGACCGATGCTTTAAAGGTTTTTGCTTAGGGTCTGGGTGTTGTGTGGACACGCATTTCAGAAAAAGCGGAAGTACGCCTTCGGTGGGATTTGAACCCCTGACCTGGTTGTACGCATAATATATATAAAGGATAAACCACTGAGCAACTCAGTAGATATATACCTGGTACGTACAAGGTCCCCCTTCGGAATTTTGACCTGTCATCCCGGGGGTGTCGCAAGTTAGAAAGAGTCGCCTATGCGAGCTTCGCTGGGGTTGTACCGCTGCTGATGCTGCCGCTGCTGTACAGTTGCTGTACTGCGCGGATGCGAGGACGTGAGGGTTGAAATCGTCCAGCTTGTCATTATGTGAATGACCACACATACGCTCACACACACAGAAGAAAACTTCGTAGCTTTCCCAGAAAAAAAACTCGAAACAAAACTCGAAATGCGGCTGTGGTGGTGCGGTAGCTGCAATAAAACGTCAACATGTTTTACGATATGGCAAGAAATACGTACTACGTAGATCGATCGACTGTAGTGCAATGTAATATATATATATATATACAAGGTTCCCCTTCGGAATGTGGTTGATTTGAAATCCCGGGGGTGTCGCAAGTTGAAAAGGAGGGGCATCATCGGGCGTCCCTGTTACTCGGAAGAGTACTGCTGTTATAGTACAACAACTGCTTGTATGGCAGGACGAGGTTTGGCGACGCACGAATACCATGTATGTTTGGTTATAGAAATTACGTGGAAATGTTGTCATGAGTCCATGTATCATCTGGTGAGCACTCCACACACACATGTTAACACAAAGAAAGCAGCGTGGCCAGCCGTGTCTGTCCCAAAGGCCAGAGTATGGAGCTCAAGTGGTGTCGTATTTCTGCGGTCATTGTGTGTACCGCTTCTCTGCGATTGCTTTTGAAAGCCCGAGGAAGAAGTGTGGGCGTATACCGGTACAACAGCAGTATCCTCCTGCCCCGTTCGCAACATCTCAATAATAGAATTGCACCTCTCTCGACCCTCCTGAGGTTTTGTGTTCGGTCCTATTTCCTACAGCAGTAGGTAGGTCGACCTGGAAACATGGCCCAGCCATGCACACACAGATATGAACCGGCCGCAGCTGTCTTAAAAGGAAGAGCTTCATGTGCGACTGTTGTACCGTGGCTGCCACGAAGTAGAAGGCTTGAGAGCTCGAGGGACGGCGAGACACAGGTACAGGCATGATACAGCAACAGCAGCAGAGCATATCGACAGATACTACGTAAGTACGGGGAGAGCTTTGGAGACAACAGCAGCACGCTGCCAACTGCCAACAGCAGCACGCTGCTGACTTTGGTTAGGGTTAGTGATGGTGGTACTACTGCTGCAACAGGCTTGGAGCGGACTCCTCCGATGGTGGTGCTGCTCTCACACACACGCAGAAGTGAGGGCCGTCGAGAAGGTTTAAGCGGGATATTTATGCCATGGGGTTTCGAACGTCCTGGGTGGCCTTACGTGGTCGGAATCAGTTCCCGCATAAATAGCTATTTCCCTCAAGTTGGAACGCCCATAGCACGCCCCGCGATGCCCGGCCGGGGCCTAGACCTGCGCCGCAGTGTACACGCGGCCCCCCTGCGTGCCCCCCAGCCGAGAGCGTGAGAAACGACCCTCGGCCGCAAGAGAAAAACTTGGGTCTGTCCATAAAATATGCATTTCATATAAAGTAATATGTAGTAGGCGTAGGTTTACCCTCAGCGGCATTCTGGACAACCCGTGGTCACAAGGTGTCTTCCCTTTACCCCCCCAGTAATTCTGCATTTTTTTCAGCATACAGTACAGTACGCGACAGCAGTTAAGAAAATCCTAATTTGGCTATGTAAGGCTCGCGGCTTATTGTGATCTCAACGTTGGGTGTAGGCTATTACCAGATATATAGGATTTAGAGGGGCGTACCTCGCTCAGCACAAATGCTTAGATGAAGTATTTACAAAAAACTCAGCAGGAAATTCGTGACTACCAAATTATTAACAGATGTCGCGTACTGTATGCTAATTTGTCGTACGTAGTGTCTTTTGCTTTTTGCTGTGGGCGTTTGGTGGAAACTCGATTTTGGTGGACCAGGTCGGCGTGGGATGAGGGATCAGGGTGTGTTGGTGGGCCCTGCCGGCGGCTAATTGTATACCCAGGGTCAGTTTCGAGGATCATGTGCATATTTACAGTACGAAGCGAAAGGGCACACCATAGGTTATAGTTTATACAGCAGTACACGGGACCTGCATATGTGTACAGCAGTACGCGCTACTCAAATTCACCCTACGTGAGCTGCAGCAGCAGCAGCAGCAACGGTGGCTCTGTAAGTACGAGCTGCAACCATCAACTGCCACATAACTTGAACGTTCGGGAGTCGTTGCGATAAAATATGCCGACCCGACACGTGTGGTCTGCCCCCGGCGGGCGTTGCCTGCTTCTCTTCATGACCGCTGCTCTTCATTGTCCGCTTGCTCTTGTCCGCGCCAGCAGCTCTGCTCCCCTGACGTCTCTCCTGTTCGACATGGACGGGGTGCTGGCTGAGGTCTCTCAATCCTACCGGAAAGCTGTTATAGAGGTGCGTATTATAGGTGTTAGTTGCTTCAACTCTGGACACTTCTGTAATATGCACTAGTGGGGTGGACCCCACAGCTCTATAATTATAAAATAAAAAAATGTCAGCTGCGGGGTCCAGGATTTCGTCGAGACTCATCTGTGATACTCGTAATACGTACGTACTGGCATGATGTACGATACTAGGCTATGTTCTGCTTGACGCTTGCCGCCGCCTGTGTGTGGAACTCATTGGAACGGCAGAGGACGGGAAATGTCGAGTGCCGACATGTTGATTGACTCTGTAATTCTACAAGGCCACTACCAACCACACGGCTGACTGCTGCCGCTGCTGATTTCCGATATCCAAGGTAGGACACGATGGGGGCAAAAAAGTCAATACCTGAAGTAGTACAAGTATCCCGTTGTCTCGAAAGCTTCGAGGAAGTTATCTGTAGATATTTTCAACCCCGTGGGTACCTCTTCCTGCTAACGACCGCCTGATGGGGCATGGGCGTGCTGTGCACGTCGCGCGAATCTGGCTATAGGGCTAGCGGTAGGTATTATACGTACTGTTTATATTTCTTGTCTATAGTGGCAACGAGATGTTAAGAATGTTTTTTCGTCTTCGGAGGTATCCCGGAAAAAAGTGCGACAGATTTGAACAACAATCCCATGAGGCTCGTATACCGAATAGTATGATATGCGGACAGCAAGCAGTACGGCCATCTCGCTCGCTGCATAACCACAAATAAAGCATTTCTATGTTACTACCCCTCTACTTCTGACCTAATGGATGTGCTGCTTATGTGTACAGCAGGGGGGCGGAAACATTTTTCTTGCTTCCTGTTGCAGCAGGGCTGGAGAAAATACCATAGAACATCCTTTCCTTCCTTCCTCCCTTCCTTCCTCCCTTCCTTCCTTCCTCCCTTCCTTCCTTCCTTCCTTCCTTCCTTCCTTCCTTCCTTCCTTCCTTCCTTCCTTCCTTCCTTCCT
>JAYJME010002023.1:0-14637 GCA_036873775.1 Costaria costata
TGGTCGCTTGAAGGTCTTCACTGTCCAGTCGAAGAGCGCCGCAACTACATCTGGCGAATCTGCACACCCTTTCCCATTGTACTCCCTTCGGAAAGGAAGCACTCAAGAAAAAGGCGGAGACTCAAACCACGGCGGTGCCAAGTTTTTACGATCATCGCTTCTTGTTATATTCGAGAATCACATCGGGAAAATATGGAGGCCGTGTCTCTGAAGGGGGTAGAGGCTGAAAGCCAACCCGTAAGTATGATCCTCATACCGGAATACTATACGTCCTCGGACCAGGCATCAGAGAACTGATTTCATTCCAGAACGTCCGCAACACAGACAAAGCTACAAAAAGAAAATGAGTACATGCATACATTTCCACAACACACACAGAAGGCCAACGAGAAGCTCATAGAGTATGGTCGCTTGAAGGTCTTCACTGTCCAGTCGAAGAGCGCCGCAACTACATCTGGCAAATCTACACACCCTTTGCCATCGTGCTTCCTCTGGAAAGGCAGCATCCAAGAAAAACGCGGAGACTCAAACCACGGCGGCGCCAAGTTTCTACGATCATTGCTTCTCGCTAAATATCACGTCGGGACACAACGGATGCCGTGTCTCTGAAAGGGGGAGGGGTGGACAGCCATCCCGGAAGTATTCCGTATACTCATACCGAAATACTGTACGGCTAGGTATCAGGTTAGTGACTTCATTCCAGAACGTTGGGCCCGCATCACGGACAAGCCTAAAAAACAAAAAAGAGTACACACATTCCACAACACACACAAGGACAACTACAACGAGAAGCTCATAGAGTATGGTCGCTTGAAGGTCTTCACTGTCCAGTTGAAGAGCGCCGCAACTACATCTGGCGAATCTGCACACCCTGTTCCCATCGCGCTTCTTTCGGAAAAGCAGCCTTCAAGAAAAAAAGGCGGAGACTCAAACCACGGCGGCGCCAAGTTTTTACGATCATCGCTTCTCGCCGTCAAGTCACCACGACAAGGGGGCCGTGCCCTTTGGCGGGTACGGGGGTGACAGCCAACTATAAATACATGTATCATACATACATACGTACTGCTACGAGATGGTTCAAGCACATGACCCCAAAATTTTGTCCGCCATGAATGCCGCTTGCGATATCTACTCGAATGCCACATATTTAGGATCCATACCGATCCCCATGAACGATGGAAGACGGTGACATGATGACCATTTTTTTGCTAAGGGCCCAGGGCTGGCGCTAGCGGCGAAAATGTGTCCCGACTAACCAAAGGCCAACACATACGGTCAATAATAGCTAAGCGTTTCCGCAGGAAGAAACCAGCGTATTTTCTTTTTTTTTTAACGAGTCGGTCCTACGTGCTCCAAGGCATGTCTGCAAAACGTTCCGTGCAAATTGACGGCGTAGGGTCAATACCAAGTCATATGTAACGCCAAAACTCGATCCTGTACTGAAACTAAGTTACTAGGTGACTCCGAAATTATACATGTTTACCGCACAAAAGTCCACATGCCCACGCAGTTTTTTTTGTTATTTTGGGTTATAGACAAGTGTTCTAAGAAAAACCCTGCTCGGCTGTTTACGATTTTTTTTTTTTTTCTTCTGTCGAGCGGCGAAAAGGCGCGGAACAAACGATGCAGATTTCGTCATGAACTCGTCATGAACCTGTTCCTCTTGCGTGTTTATTTTAAATATATTTTTACGTACATCTAAAGGAGAGGTATACGATAATTAATTAGTTTTTGGTTTCGAGGAGAGGGTATGGGATCCCCGAAAAAAATAAAAAATAAAAAGTAAACGAACTATCTGACAAAAAAAATGAAAAAATAACAAATAAATACATGAACGGCTCGGCAGGGGTTTTCATAGAGCACGTGTGGCAAAAAAAACAGGATTATTCTCCACAATACAGCGTTACTGACAGTCGACGCCGAATAAATTTTGGGCTATAGGATTCGAACTAGCCTGTACCAGGTATACGATACATTCTCTTCCAGAGTGTAAAGAAGCTTTTCACACATTGGACAGATCACCTATCCCCACTTAATGATCTAGATCATGATCTAGATCTTTCGAGGCAGATAGCTTCCCGACATGAATGTACCTGGTATGATGTACGAGTAGCGCATGTTGCCGGATGGGAGCCGTATAATCTGCATGATCTAGCACATGTTTCCTGGGTTGGATCTGTTCGGTACAGATCCTGCACAAAAAAGGAGGCGATAAAGACCAACCAGAGACGAAACACCCAAAAACCACCAAATAAAAATACCAGGTAATCTTCCATCCAGCCCCCCTCGAAAAGAAGCAATCAAGCAAAAAAAGGCCGGCAAAAAAACAAAACCGCGGGGCCCAACCACCCCACTCGCCTTGTCGAGGAGGAGCTTGACCACCTCGAGGTGGCCCTGGGAGGCGGAGGCGATGAGAGCCGTCAGCTTGTCCCAGTCCTGGCTGTTGACGTCCAGCCCGTCCTTCAGGTAGTCGCCCACCGCGGCAAGGTCTCCATCGGACGCCGCGGTGATGAACCTTAACATCAACAAAACCGGACATGTATCGTACCACACATATTATTATTATTATTATTATTATTATTATTATTATTATTATTATTATCATCATCATTATTATCATTATTATGAGCGTAAGCGGGTTTTTTAAGTACGATGACGCCACAAAATAGGGAATAATTTCCAGCCTTGCGTGCCCGAATCTCGGTGTGTCCCGTCCGACCCTACCGGAAATCTTCCACACCAAAAGTAGAAAAATAAAGAAAACGGTAATAATAATAATAATAATAATAATAATAATAATAATAATCGGTGTTAACCCTTGTACTACCCCAAAAAATATCCCACACTATCTCCGAGTAGTTTTGTCCCCAAAAACCGTTTCCGGTTCTAAAGGGGTCACGAGTATATACGACTAACACTCGTACAAGTACGACTGCTTGCATCGTGTTCCACCTTTCTGCTACCATGAACGCACACACTTGATTTGATGGCAGTTGCAAATACATTTACAGTATAGCGAAAGCTACAGCGGTACCAGCATCTTATACCGGTACAACATAGGTAGCCCCTTTTAAGAGACCCCGCGATAAGGGGAAACGGTATATAAGGGACCTCAGATTTCCTATTACAGTATGTAGGCCCTTGTAAGGGACCCCGCGATAAGGTAAAACGGTATATAAGGGACCTCAAATTTCTGAGCACCGTTTTCTTCCCCCTGCTGACCGTAAGGCACCGATACCAACAATGATACTGTAAAGGGACGTCCGTATATAAGGGACTTTCAAACCCGAACGCACCAGGGTCCCTACCGCAAAAAAGTACCCCAGACTATTTCCAAGTAGTTTTGTCCCCGAAAGCCATTTCAGGCTCTAAAGCCATCTCCTGTGGGTTGGTTGTGACAATCGAAAAACTTACCCGAAACTGTTTTATATAATACCTGGTAGGTGCTTTCACTTATTTTAGACCAGGAGTCCGACCGAATCAGGCTCACTCTTCTCAGAACACTTGCGGCCTTTTGGCGAGAGAGGTATCTAGACCCGTTTTTCTTTTCCTTGTCGTTCCAAGTTTTTACGACGTTGTTATTTTCGGCCAATAACATCAGTTAGGCATTTTCGATTATTTATCGACGTGTCAGCCGAAAAAGGGGCCTGTTTTTCAACTAAATCGCGCCCGAAACTGATTAGAGGAAACTGGAGTGTATCGACAATTTTTCAAACTGCATTCCTGTATAAACGGCAAACGGCGTTGGATACCTCTCGCAAAATAGCTGGTAGTCCTTCAAGAAAAGCGGGCCCGATTCGCCCGTTTCCCTGGTCAAACACCCCTGCGAAGGTGCTGAAACCTTAGTTTTCGATTCTCAAAACCAGTTTTTGCCATAAGAGATGGCAAATATGTCAGAAGCCAAATGTCGTGCCAACCAAAAACGTGCACCGTCGAGGGTCAAGGGTGTAGGGCCGAGTGTGCCATGTACTATTACATACTTGTACACTAAAACCTATATACTGGTATATGGTAGTAGTTTCGCGTTCGTATGGTAGCAGTTTCGCGTTCGTCAAGCTGTCTGTCAAGAGGTGAGGTGTATCGTGTTCGTTTGTGTTCGTACGAAGAGCGACAACGGAGTTGACGCTCCAAGTTGCATCTCTGGCGCCACCCTGTAAAATATTACTCATACGACGTACGAGTACATCAGCACAGGTAACACGTAAACTTGCTGGGCCCTGGTCCACTATGTACTGCCAGTCTGTGTCAGTACTATTAATACTAATACTACTACCCTGGCACTACTACTACGTCCGCCAGGGTCGCCAGAGAGTGTATTGGCTATTTACTATTTACGTGAAATAACGCCTCCTGAGATAAAGTGCTGTCTCCTGACATCTTTGATGTGCAGCCCTATTTGCCTCCTACACAGGGTGTGCCAACCATTTTCTCGAATAAGTGGTACAGCAGTATCATACCGGCCCGCTCATAAGAAACCAGAATCGGGCTTATAGGCTGACTTTCTTATTTGAGAAAGGGGTATGTCCCACACTAACTTCAGTATAATAGCTGTCGACTTTCTTATTTCCCCCGTAATGTTTAGGCTGAGTTTCTTGTGGGGCACTTTCTTATGAGAGGACAGGTAGTGCATTGAGCTATTATTTTTAATACGAGCCGCTCACACTTGTGACCCTACCGCCGTGGGGGCGGGGGGGGCTCATATTCCCTAGTATACATATTCTCCAGGCTATCAGCCTGGAGTCTCGAAAACGGGGAATGATGTTTTATGTCCGCGAAACCACTGCAGTACAGAGTTGCCCGGTGTCCGCGAAACCACTACAGTGTACGAGAAAAGTGTTGCCCGATGTCCAGGAAAACCACTTCATATCAGTATCGCCTGATGTTCAGAAAATTCGCATGTATGGCATGATTTTTTCTCGAGCGGCACCTTTAGTCTGCGCGAGCCAGACACATTTTGAGCAAATTCCAGAAAACCGTATACCTGGTTATGGCATGATTTGTCTCGAACGGCACATTAGTCTGCGCGAACCAGACACGTTTAGAGCGAAACAGACTTTGAATTCCATTTTATACGTTTTACTGTTTTGGGCAGACTAAACGCTAAGTTGAATGCATGCAGACTATATAAACCGTCGCGTACCCAACGATTGCGTAGCTCAGCGATAATAGAGGACAGCTGCAACAGCAGTAGCAGCAGTGTGAACTATTCTGCGGAACTGATTCCGGTGCTCGCGTGGCGTCCCCTCCCGAACTTCCCGAGCTAGTGGCGCTTGGTTCTCATGCTGCAACAGTGTGTTCCCACTGGAGTATAGTGTTGCCCGAACCCCGGGAAAACCATTTCTCTACAGTTTTGCTCATGTCCGGAAATCCGTATATATGGTATGAGTTGTCTCCATCAACACTTTACGTAGTCTAGTGAGTCAGCACAAAACAGATAGCACAACGCCCGACAAACAAACAAAGAACACTACATATTAATAGCAGGCATAGCAGCAACAACAACAGCAGCGAGACACGCTTTTCGTTGAACAACAACTGTATCAGAAGCAGAGCCGAGGGCAGACCACAGGGACTACGTATTTGGCTGTGAGTAGGGTATGTTCCCACAACATGCAGTTTGCGTGGTCTCGTCTGTCGGACTTCTTGTTGTGCGTGGTTGTGCGGTGCGTAGCTCCGCACACTGTTTGTTTTGTCTGACTCTTTTCCGCGCGAAGCAACCGCAATTTATTGCGAGCGTGCTACCTCTCTTAAGCCGGTTTCTTTTTTACTCAAGTTCTCTTAAATTGGCCCCAGCACTCTCCCTCTTTACCCGTACCTCCTACTTTGCGTTAAAAAGGTGTTGGGCCTGGAGACAAGCAACGCGAATGTTACTCATTCGCTTGCGTTATTAACCCAAAACATGTAAGGGCGATAATGTCGACGTTGCACGAGAAGAGTCGAAGGGCCTGTTTCAGACCAGGTTTTGAGCTGTCTTCAAAATAACTCGAGGTGAGGTCCACCCTCTCGGTGCGCCGTTTCCTGGACGTGCCTCACCTTGCTCAGCCCTCCCGACCCTTCGAGTAGCGGCCTCGGCCGTGCTCGCGGCGTGTTATGGCGGCCCCTGCTGAATCGCGTTTTTGGTCGAATTTATGTACGTATAGACACAAAATTCTGCCAAACAGATAAATTTGGCACTCTAGGCCATCCTTTGGATATGTGGACTCATTAATATGACGGTCCAAGTTCAAATCCCGGCGTGCTCTTTGTTTCTCTATTTTGTTTCAGAGTACGTACACTTTTTTCCCCCATTTTGTGTTTGCTACGAACCTGATGGCCGGAGTTGGAACCCCGGCATACCCTCGATATCACTTGCTTTTGCACATTTTTATAACCTTTTTGTTTTGTTTGGTGTGTGTCGACACAACAAAATAGCGCTCGGGTGTATTGAGGATAGCTACTTTGCTACGGTACACAACAATAGTATTTACCAGGTAGTTCGTACTCGTAGCTTATCGGTTTCGCTGTCGGTGGTATATCATAGTTCACGTCGTCTGACATACATACGTAGCTCTTCGGGCAAAGCAGCATGATGCGATGTTATGTACTGGTATACGAGTACTACGTGGTAATATGTTGTTCAGAGAGTCAGATCAGGCCGTTGTTGATGGATAGGTACGCCCTTGGTACAGCAGAGCTTACCAGGTAGGTGATATGTACGTAGGTATCATACGCTAGTACCAGGGTCATCGTACACATCTAGATAGAAGATCCGATTTTTAGTACAAGTGCGGTGGAACGTGGAACCTCCCGAACAAACCGTTGGGAATTGCGGGAGAGATCTTTGTAGGGGTCGCGCCGCAATTATTTGTAGATTACCCGAGGGTGATCTATTGTTTTTTGTTTTTGTTTTTGTTGAGAGACGATATCGATGACCACCGTGCACCACGCAAATGCTGTCACAACTCAACCAACTCAACCAACTCAACCCATCGTCTCCTCACCGAGACCGCTGATAATAAACACAACTGGGCCCTTCGGCGCTTCGTCTTCCTCCTTTCACCAGCTCTGCGGAGCGCAGCTCATGCTGTACCAGTCGGGTATACCACCGATTGAAGTGCTTGCCCTCTGCTGAAAAGTCGTGGTAAGCAGCCGATCTGTCACGATACAAATGCACGCGGATATGAACATATTTCAGGATGCGTGTCTACCTACTGCAAACAGCACTCGGACTACAGTAGGAGCCATCTCAGAATGTGCTATTTTTTTGTGGGTTCTGCCGATGGCTGTACTGCAAGAACCAAGGCAAAAATTCACACGCCGGCTGTGTCCAACAATGCTCTAAGTGAAAATGAACATTCGCGTTCGCGTCGATCTTCATATTTTTCAGTTTTGCTTTAGTTATAGCCTTGAAAGGCTGTTTTCGGTAAGGATTGCAAATGGCCAATTTTTAACATGTTTATTTTCGGCTGGCTCAGAAAACCACATTATAGACCCGATATTGAAAACGTGATCGCGGAGGATTGTGGTGATAAGCTATACAATCATCATACAAGTCTTATTGTAGTAAAATATCCATTTTAAGCGCCATCAAAAATTACATACATACGTTGCACGTGGATATTTGCAACGCCCGGTACATGTGTCAGTTACTTATCATGGCATCCCCGTTCCCCTCTATTTGTTGGGGAGGCGTCATCAGTTGTGTCATCTGTGGAATTGATTGCCCTCCGAAGCATATCCGAGCGGAAAGCAAGCGTAAGCTAATATAATACCAACAAACGGTGAGTGGTCGAGCCTTCCGAGTGAACCTACAGTAGCCGGGTACGTCCCATACTGCACAACTAATAGTACCTTGATACCGTCTATACTGGTACCTCTATAAACGCGTATCCGCTACATGCTACCGTTTTGTCTGACTGATTATTTGGGGTTGTATGTGACCTGTGACATAAATGTATGTTGGCATATTGCACATCCATCCGTGGCATGTATATCTGTCAAGTGTCCGATACTACACGTACGTGTCGTTAGACGCATACTACGTTGCACCCGGCCGTTTAGCTTGCCCTGTTTTCGGGTTAATTGCAAGAGCCCCGTGACAGGTCAAAATTGCAAACCTGTTGCACATACAGTACATGGATATTTGCAGTGTCCGTTACACGTGTCGGATGCACGCATCCATTGCGCCCGTCCGTTGTACATGTCCATGTTTCGTGCTATTTGCAGGTGTCCCGGGACATGTCGAAATTGCACATACGTACATCCGTTGCACGTGAATATTTGCAGTCCCCGTTAAACGTGTGAATAACACGCATCCGTTTCACCCGTCCGTTTTGCCTAACTAACCGGTTTTCGGGGAAATTTCAAGTGCCCCGCGACAGTTCGAAATTACGCATCTATTGCACACGGACATTTGCAATGTCCGTTACACGTGTCGATTACATGCATCCGTTGCACCTTCCGTTTTTCGTGTTAAGTGCAAGAGGCCCGTGACTTATCGAAATTGCATAATATCCGTTGCATGTCGGTATTATGTAGCTACATTATAGTTGCCGGCAAGGACGGATCCAAGTACCGCAGTAGAACACGCGCCTGTGTATGTGTAGGTGATACCACGAGCTGCACAGTTCAACAGACTAGGACCGGATGCTGGTTATAGCACGATGTCTTGACGTCTTTTCACTTCACTTCACTTCACTTCGCTTCAATTAAAATCGATTATACGTGGGTGGCGCTCGTCCCGTGCCAATGCAGTAGAGCCGCTTTGGTAGAGCTAGACGGTGCAACCAAGAAAAGGTAGACGAAATACGTCGCGAGGAAGCGTATGACCAAGCGTCTCACGACCTCTACGCGATCCTATTTATGGTGACCTAGAAACCGGCGTCTCTCAGCGTGCTCAAACACGAGGATGCAACCGGTCCGGTACAAGCGGCGACGGGCGTAATACCTGGGAGGAACTTCAGGAGAAGTACCACAGCGTTGCCGACGAGAATATCCGAACCAAGACAGTAGAACTGGCAGCAACCACCATGAAGTCCGGACAAGACCCGGACGACTCCTTTACCGAGGCGATCATGAAGCGCGTAGAGGTGGAGGCTATGTGCGAGCCGATGACCGACCGGCGTATCAAGGACATCCTCGTCGAAGGATGTTCGCCGGAATACGACAGCATTAAGTGAATGAGGTATCGTGCTCCGACCTCTGACGTTGCCCAGATTCAGAAGACAATGCGCCACCTGTATCGGAGACAACCTGTCCCGCAGCAATGAAGCGGGAGGTAGGATTGCTGGGAGTGGTGCCACCATGCCAGTGGAGTCAGTAGTTTGTTATAACTGAGACAAGGCAGGACATACCTCGCGCAGCTGCTCTATGCCCGCCAAGAGCAACACCGGGGGGTCCACCACGTAGGACACGGAAAATGAAGACAGCAAGATGAAACCTTCTGGAATTTAGGCTGGATCCGGAGACGCGGGCTGCGTTGGATGAACGTGGTTCTCTGTTCATAAGTCCACGACACACAACGACACCGACTGCTATCAGAGGGGAGAGCCACGCCCACAGAAAGGCAGCGAAACCACCGCCGCTGTGCTCGGCGCATAACCCTCTCCTGCTGATGACATCGAGAAGCCGGCCTTCAACTTCAGCGACGGCTTCAACGGTGGTTTCTTTTGGATGGTGTCTACAAAAGAGCTGACCTTTCTGCCCAACAGTTGCGGGACGACGATGCCAGCGGACAGCGGCGAGACAGATAACTTATTGGATGACGAGCTAGTCCCCGGGTTGAAGGACCGGATGGGGGGCGCACGTACCGAAGACAATCGAGGCCGCCGACAACAGCGAGCTACGTGCGAATGCAACTGCAATCCTCCACCGCACAATCTTCGACCAAACCGGCAAGACGCATCGAGTGCGGTTTTGCAGCTTGATCGTTTCAGGCCTGGGGCACCACATCTTCTCTTCCTCCGTAGCAATGAAGCGGGGAATCACCACCGTAACTCTCACCTACGAGGTGGCATTGTGGTGCCTTTACCGCAACTTGAGGACGACTTGGGTTTGGTTTCATTTGAAGTGGAGATTGGGGCAAACAGCGATGCATCATCGCCCCGAATCGATGCAGCCTCACTGCTTGGGATCACCGAAGCATCGTCGCTATCGTCGCCTGGGATCGCCACAGTACTAACGACTGGGGTTGCCAGGGCGTCATCGCCTGGGATCGCCAAAGCACGTCGGGGACCGCTGAAGCGTCATCGCCCAAAGACACCTGGGCATCTTCGTCTGGGCTCGCAGGAGCGTCATTACCCAGGCCACCGGAGCATCTTCGCCTGGGGTCGCTGGGACAGTATCGCCTAGGGCTGACGGAGCAACATCGACTAGGGCTGACGGAGCACCACCTGGGATAATCGGAGCATCTGCATCAGAGGATGCCAGATCATCATCATCTGGGATCATCGGAGCTTCAGCATATTATGGTGTCACTGGGGCATCATCGATTGGGGCTGACGGAGCGTCATGGCCTGAGGCAATCGGAGCTTTTACCACCTGAGATCGACGGATTGACACCACCTACAGGGGTCGTACAAGCTGCTCGCGAGCTGCGCACCATTCGCGCTTCCACAGGAACTAGGCAAACAACGAGACCGACTGTGAGCTGAAGGGGATTCACACGCTCACGATTGCGGAAGGGTAAACGCGGGAAAACTCCGCGGCGGGACCTCTGAACTTCGCGCATGGTGACGGAGATCCACCGCTGACACCCACGGCCTGCATTTACGCCCGCAAGCCGACCTTGGGCTCCCTCTTCTTCCTGGACAGAGGGCCCATCGGCATCAAGGACAAGACGCAGACACTGACTGCTTGCTCAACAGTGAAGACCGAGTACAGCCGGGAGAACTGTGTATACGAAGGATGATGTCTCCCTAAAGCAGTTTCGTCGTATTTTTACATCTGGATAATCGCTGGCAGTGCCCTCTTTGTGCCTTTGTTTGCGGGCGGCAGGAACATTGATGACCGTTCGGTTCTATGCTATTGCGAAATGAACGGAGTCACTGTTGTAGACAACTACTGAAACCTTCCATTCTTGATCTACCAACTGACCGGAATAGTGTTCTCTTCTAGTCTTGTAGGCTAGTAGGTTAACCTGCATACAACTTGCAGATTATATGGGACTGGGCAGGGACGTAGCAGACTGATATGCCGTAGCTGCTTCTCAATTTCTACTGTAGGTCAACCAACTGATCTCTGGGGTATTGTTATCGCCTCTTATTTGGTAGCATACGTAAGACATGAGTAGGGTTTACGACAAGACTGCGCGCATTGCCGCCGCTCATACACGCGCTGAATATGTTGTTCTATTGTTTCTGCACGGTGGGCCATCTTTCCTGCAACAAAACCAACTGCTGTTGTACAGGTCTTTGAGGTATCAAGTTACGAGCTAGCTTACATAGGTAACTCGTTTAAAGAATGGTGATATTCGATGCCGACTGCCAGTTATTGACGATGTCATCTCCATCGAGGGGTCGTGGTAGTGGAAGGTACTTCGCTACAAGCACTAAGCGAGTACCCTACCGAGTCGCTGGTCGATATCGTAGTCGCCTTGATCAGTGCTCAGTAGCATGTAGTGCTACTGATGCATGAACATGGTACACAGCAATATGCGGTTAATCCATACTGGTACATAGTACGTAGTATCCAGAAGAGCAACAAAATATGATACGAACAGGAATGTTCCGAGAGAGTGTCCGGGTCGTATGACAAGCTGTTTGAGAACAGATTTTGAGAGCAGTATGTAGAGCGTATATTTCCAGAGAACAGTACGTAGTACGTTGAGCGTCTGGAAGAGTGACGTTCTTGAGAACAGCATCATGCGTAGTACGTGGAACGTCTGGAAGCGTAGCATTCTTGACGTTGCTAGCTAGCATGGGTCTGCGTTGCTGAGTTAACTCTCCTTACTACCACCAGAAGCTCTTAATCTGCCTGAGAGCGCCTTGATCAACATCCTCAATATAGTTTCCTAAGCTGAAGCTCGCAACCGGACTTGCCTAGCAGCAATCCAAAAGCGATTACCTCTCGACTACATCAGTAATCGGACGCAGTCATCAACGTCAACAACCGGCATTACTATCAGCGCACACGCGCGCGCTCCACCTACCATCATAATTTGGTATTGCCGTGTGTGTCTGCGGTTAACCCCTGACAAACCACCATCATACCCTGCATCACCGTCACCGTCGACGTTCTATGTTATGTTTTCAGTCTACTCGTGGCCTTCTTACGCCTACTTACGAGTCGACACCATCTCCAATATTGCAATTTACCGTATGTCTGCGGTTTGCCCCCCCGTGCCTTTTCAATAGTTGTTAGAAGAGCAACATCATCATGCATCACCAGTGCATGTTTTATGGCTACGGTTACGAAGTGAAACCCTTTTTTCCAGGGATGGTAGTAACCCATGGCTGAAGAAGTAACGTACCGGCAATAACCCGTGCTCAGCTTTTGCTGTTACCCACCGGTATAGCCGGAAACCCGGGGATGCTATTTACCGTGCTATAGCGTGGATGTTTTAGAAGGGTTTCTATTGTGTATAGAGATATCTTTACCGGGGATAGGGGACGTACAAAATAATCCGGACTTTTAACGTTACCCGCCCGCCCGCCAGCTTCATTAACGGTTATCACCGGTACCTATAGATTATACTACCATCCCCCTTTTTTTCGGCACTTGTCAACAAGGTGATTCCCAGGATGTCAAAAGGGGAGGTCTGACAAGTATGATACTTCGACGTATGTATGATACTGCTGTACAGTAGTGGTCCCTCTATAGCACCAGTACTATAGCGGCAACCGGCACTACTCCGCATACTGCCGCTACTGCGGTTGCGCCCATCTGTGCCAAGCGATCTCACAAGCACTATAGCGGGCAACCTGCACTACTCAGTACCAGGTATTGTTTAGGGACTACTGCTGCTGCTGTACTGTCTGTCGCGTTGTCCCATCGTCTGCGGCAGTTTTTTTTGTCTTTCACCACACACACACTCTTCAACAAGTTCAAGTCTGACTGCACTTCGTTAAAGTTTATTCCAGTCTGTCATAATGTATGTATCAGCGTAGGTATGTATTCGCTTCCCTGCCCAGGGAGGCCCACCGGTTGAACCCGCGACACAATTATCGAAGGCATCTGATTTTTCGTACCGGGTGTCAGGGCCGTCCTTATCGAAGGACTGTTTGTCGTATAATTCCAATTTTTTCATGGTTGTTTTTTCGCGCAATGTTTTAGATTTCCGTATAAGAACGGCCCTCATAGAGACAAAATGTTCAGAATGCTGTCGTGTCAGGCCTCGGAGACAAAAGGATAACAGGGTATATGTTTAACGAGCGAAAACGAAAAAAATCATGAAGAAAGCAAAAACAAAACTGGAAGATTCCCACAGGCTGTTCGGCAATTAAGGGCTGAGAAGGGCTGAGAGGTGGGAGAATATGCCGAGGGAGCCAGCTGGGGGGGGGTATACTCGATTCGCGCATGGCCGCAGTCGTACGACCATAGACCCTCACATCCCTACTATCCGGGACGGAGCTGGGGGGGGGCTTAAACGTTTGAAAGTCTATATGTACACCCCTTGTCCCACCGCGGTCGGAAAAGGGAAGGCGCTAATTGCTACGCGGGGGATGGCGTATGCTCTGTTGTATGTTGATTGAGCAAACCGTGGCACGGTAGCGTGGCCAGTGCACCCCATGCACACCCCATACACACCCCATGCACAGTACACACTGCTTCGGCAGCCACCAAGCCACCACCGTTCATTACCGGCCGAGGAAAGCGAAACCATGTCATAATTTCATCGTACATCTGGCACAAACAGCAGCGTGATGGACCAAATCTGACGAATCCAGTATAAAAGAAGCCAGCAAAACCTCAGCCGTCGACGTAAAGTCAGCGAACTGGGGGTTTGTTTCCGAATCGCCCGCAATTATTTAAAAACATGTTTTATAAAAAACAAACACGACAGTGCGTGGAGCTGCGACGACAACGTTTGGCTGCCGGCAACCTCCACACCAACACCTACCTGAGGATAAAAAGGTGTATTAGCTGGTACCTGTTGCTACCGTCTCGCAATCAAAAACACTACGTACAGTACGGTACGCGTATCTTCGAGGACTGCAACCAGTTGATTAATGTCGGCTTGGGGAACCCTGTGCACTACTCGTAGCATGAAAATCGCGGGCAAAAGGCCCCTGAGCATGACGACTCAGGGGGTTACGGGGGCGGGGCTGGGAGGAACGAACGAACGAACGGCCCTACGCAGTCTTAGATGAGGACCCCTTAGGAAAGAAACCCCATCGGAAGCTTGCTAGTGGTAGTGGTACAGTGTACAGCTCGGGGTACCACCTCGTTTTTCTGAGGCTGCCCACTTGAGGAGCTCCACATCCCACCCAACAACCGTATTTTTCAAAGAAAGCAAGCTAAGCTCGATACATAGCTTTGGGCCATGATAGGTACCTACAGGCTGGCCCAGACAAGAACCCCCAAATCCCTTCAGGGCCCAATGTCCACGCCGTTTTTTAGAGTTAGACCCTGAATTTTTGTCAACACACGTATTTAATGTGCCCCTGCCGAACGTGTAACGGATGGGGGGGGGGGGGGGTGTGTTTTTTTTTAGGCAGA
>JAYJME010002024.1:0-14636 GCA_036873775.1 Costaria costata
AATCAGCACGGACAATGGGTGGGCTGGATGTCGACGAGTAGAAGAACGGTTCAATGTGAAGAACACACACACACACTTGTGCTGACCAGGACATTTTTTAAGACTCATTTCCCCCGCGCCCCATCACATTTATTCTGTTCGCCCTTTTACTCCACCCGCTTCCCAAATAGTAACTCAGATCCGGGGTTACTAAGCAGGCTCTTCTCCTCCATCCCCACTCCGGTACGTGCCTTAGTTTGTATCGCGCACATTATAGGCCTCATCACTCCTTCTGCTCGTCGATTAGCTTATTAATTAATTGCGTTGTCTAATGCTAATCTCCTTTTATGTACCAATTAGGGGATATCATACTATCTATACATACAGCAGCAAGAGCATTGCATTTATTTCCGATGCATTGTCTCTGTGTCCTAGTTTGTGCCCACACATTAATAGCAGGTAGGGGTCGTCCCCTGTGGTTCAGTGTTTAGTCTCGAAGACTCTGAAATTGGTAGTCACGGGTTCAAGGCCTGGCGCAAGCACAAAAAAAGCTTTTTGTCTCGAAAGACACCAATTATTGCTGAGAGCGCTTTAATAGTGTGGGTAAGCAGGATTCGACGCGGGTCGACGAGGGAATAAAGGGCTGAACTATTTTCGCGATAAAAACCAAAGCACGTATTATACCGTAGTGGGGACGAGGGAGAAGAGCCTGCTTAGTGACCCCGGATCTGACGTACGACCAGGGAGGGAGAAGGAGAAAGACGAGTGAAGATAAAAAAATGGCAAGATAAATATAGATACATGTATATATATATACTTCGTATGTATGTCTCTAGGCTGAAGAATCAGCACGGCCACTGAGTGTGCTATCATAGATTTAGACGGGTAGAAATAACGAAGAGCACACACCCACTGCTGTGCGATGCAATGGGCAAGCGCTCGTACAATATCAGTCAGCCAACAAGGCCGATTCGGATCCCAGGTGGAATCCCTGCGTTCCGCGTTCCAGCAGGCCTCCTCCAGTAGAGCTTATCACGTGGAGCTTATACCACTTTTTCGAGAAAATGTTTCCGTTTCCACACACGGTTTCCGAGACAAACGGCTTATTGCTAACCAATGGTTGATTGGGTCGGATTGGCTTATTAGGGTTAGGGCTAGTTCTATCTGTCTCGTACACAGGCTGTGTCAACCATTTTCTCGAATGAATGGTAAGCTACCCTCTACCCCGACGCGTGTCTCCTCCGGTCCCCTGATAGATACTCCGAGGCAGAGAGAAAGGGATTTCGTGCCCGCAGTTTTCTGATTGGTCAATTTTTCTTTGGGTTCCATTTTTCTTTGGTTTTCCTTGGTTTTCTTGTTGCTTTGTTCTTATTTCTTATTTCTGGGATATTTGGGAGTGATTGAAGTGAAGCTCATGCCGCACATTGTTGGATGGCAAATATATAATATATTGATAATAATATTAATATATTAACAGAACCAGGTCGAACCTGAAACATCCCAGTCTCTCAAAAATAATAATAGTAATAATAATAATGATGATAATAATAATAATAATAATAATAATAATAATAATAATAATAATAATAATAATTAGGGCCTGTCTTATCGAGGAACTTTCAAATTTGGGATTCAATTGAGCAAAATATAAAAAACAATGTAATTTGCATATGATTAGTCGAACAGTGAATCACCAAGCAGGCATTTCCAAGGAAAATTCGAAAACATCAATTTCAACAAGAAGTCTCTTTGGACTTCTTTGCCCTTCCTTGTTAAATTTATAATTTCAATTTGGGGAGTTGTCCTACTCGACGTGGCGTGTTCCCTGAAACCGAAGCTAACCACGCGAACTTGTGTCGTGTTGTCGACTGCTTCAGAGGTGAGATCCATCAATCTCGAGAGGCAAGGCCACCGGAGCAGCCGCCGCGCGGGATCCGAAGGCCTCTACAGCACAGAGTAGACCGCCCGCGGCGCCTAAAAAAATACAAGGCCGCCGCAAACCCAGTTTTCTATCCCTCTTTGCCTCCCAAACCACACGAGCACCAACCAGGTTACGACTTCGCTCATAAGTTCGATCGCTGTATCTCCGTCGCTGCTAACCGCGTGGGGCTTGGGGCTGCGCCACCCCACCCAAGAGATCCCAAGAGCGATAGCCTCCTAGTCGGTACCGGCGACAGAAATCTGCCGCTAGCCGCGGTGCTCCGGGGAGGACGCGTGCCGTCACTCGTCTCGTTGGTTGCCAGCGGGAGTTTCTAGACCTTGTGCGTTATTCAAATTTTAGAGCAAGAGTACTCGTACTCGTACGCCATTCCTCGATAGGACCGAAAGTCGTATTTTTCACGAGTTTCTTTTCAAATTCGAAAAATATTACTGGTATTGCACATCATAAAGTTCCTCGTTAAGACAGGCCCTTAGGTGGTGAAATGTTGCGCTGGCGCACCTTTATTTCGTCAGAATTTCGCTCACCGCATCATTTTTTTTAGGCAATGTGCGGCTTGGCGGTACATCCGTTTTCGATCCCCGCACATCTTTCGCCGTAGCCGAAAAAAATGTGCGGAAATTGTGTCCGTTTTTTTAGGAGCCTTTTTTTATGAAAGAATAATCGTTTTGTACTACGAGATAGTAAAAGCGGGTAAGACGCACATTTTTTTTGGTATATTGACGCATATATGTTCAAATTTCGACCACCGGCGGGCCCTTAGCACACCACACCCCGGCCGACCAATTAAAGCCCTGGAATACACCATACAGAGTAGTAACCACCGAGCTTATATGTCGTAGGTACTAATAGTGGTAATAGTGTTGGACATCGTATCGGTTATCAAATCAGAAAACAGAGTGTCCCGATATCCGATAAGAACGCTTTTATTGTAGACGGGAGGGGACGCCACCCAAATGTCCCCTACCTCGCTGTTGAAGAACTCCAACAATGTATAATTATCGAAATCCGAGTTTTTGGCCATGCGGTGCGATACGATAAATATCGGACTATTTATCGGTTATCGAGTTGTTAGGATCATATCGTATCGGAATCGATTGCCGTTACGATATCCAACATTAGTAACAATAGGCAGTCTAACGAACATTCTCCACCCTCCTTCATCCGGCTTCATGTTATTGACATCAAGGTTTTCAATTTATTCCCTGGTTGCACGCCCTCTGCCAGAATATCTCCGACGTTCGTCTGCGGCCAAACGGGTTGTGGCCCGACCCCAACGCGGACCGGCCACGAGTCGATCTCCGCATCTGAACGGCTCCGGTTATGGAGCCTCGACTCCGCCGAGCCCGCCGACCGCGCCCTTTCCATGGTGTGGGGATCACGCTGCTGTATGTGCTGCTCCTAAGCTCGGGGGGGGGGCTGTACTCGCGGGTCTTGGCGCAAGGAGATTGTAGCGAAACAAGGACGGATCCATTTCGAGTCGAGGGTCCAGATGGAGTGACTGATCTTCGAGCTGCTGTGAACTGCACCAACGGCGGTACGGTGGAAGTTGAATGGGCTGGCCGTGTCCCCGTGGGCTCTCCGATTGTGGTTGCGTCCGGCACGTCGTTGTCCGTGACGGGAGAGGACGCTCTGGCCGAGGTCTACGCTAGCTCGGCGAACCGGCTGTTCGAGGTTTCTCGGGGCGGGGTGTTAGCCTTGACCGGGATGAAGGTCTCGGGAGGTTCTGCGGAGGAAGGAGGCGCGGTTTATGCATCTCTAGCTTCCTTGACGCTGGATAACTGTACTGTCCAAGACAACATCGCTACCAACAGCAGTGGGGGTGCGGTGTGGGCAAGCGGGGGAAACGTGACGATAGTCGGGGGGGAGTTCTCGAACAACATCGCGACTCGGTACGGAGGAGCCGTGCATGTCATTAGCGCTACGTTGGTGGTCGAAAGCGGGGCCAGGTTCTACGACAACGAGGCGGTCGTCGGCAGCGCTCTGTTCTGTCAAGGGTCGAACATTGCGGAGATAACTCCGGGGGTGATGTGCTCACTCAGCGACGCGATTTTTGACTCAAACAACGCTGTCAAAGGCACTGCGACCGGGAAGGAGGACTTTGCGAGTCTAGGGGGAGGCGGAGCCGCTGCGTTCTTGTTCGCCAATGTTAGTGTGACGGATTCGGTGTTCACCTTGAACTCCGCGCGGATCCTGGCTGGGGCGTTATACGGAGGGGCAGACACTTTTATCGACGTCAACGGGTGTACGTTTGCGAACAACACGTCGCCGCTGTATGGGGGCGCGATTGCCGCTTCTTCCATGACCTTGGGAGGAGGCACGCGGCTCATACACAACACAGTCAACGAGAGTGGTGGCGCGGTGAGTGGGACTGTTGCACCGCAGCATAAGTTAGTTTTCGAATGTGGCGGGCTGTGTTGATCCAGGAATCATGACGTCAGTATATTAATGTGTACCTGCCCTGCCAGTTCCGCTGGCATGGTATGTATGGCGATGGCGCTTTGGATCGTCGCGCCCAGGAGCGTTGTTTTCAACTGTGCGAGGCAGCCCGCCGGAGCCCCAACCCTAACCCTAAGCCAATGAACCCCAATCAACCATTGGTTAGATTTGGTCGCTTTGTTTCGTAAACAGTGTGTAACAACCATAATATCAAATTAGTGGTAAGCTCTACTGCTGTGTTGCGGTGATCGTCGACGATACCCCATGGCGGCGTGATCGAGTCTGCTGAGAGACGGGGGTAGATTGGGGACATGCCCTCTATTTCATGGTTAAACCCTATATATGTTGATATTATACGTGCAGCAATGACGGTGTACAGTAGCATGTCCTGACTACTCGTACTGTGTCGGGGCGGGATTGGCTTGAGGCATACCAGCTTTTCCGCATTTCACGGATGCGCCCTGCCCTGTCAAATGTGTGCTGTTGCTTACGCTCTATGTGCCGAAAACACGCTAAAAATAAATTGGTCCGTGTCGTCATGCTTCATGTCTTCGCTCGATCCGGACCTGGCGAGTGTCGCCCACTGGTTTTGTCTTGGCTGTTTTGTTGGTGCGCTCCACTGGAGGCGGATTGCGTTAAGATGACACCAGTGGTCAATATAACATCAGTGGGCTAAGCCAGCATTAGGTCGAAAAAAAATAACCCGAGCAAGATCACCCGCATGCCTGCAAAATGCGAAATACTACCAGTTGCACCCACCGAATTTGTCAGGAAACAGGCCAAGCGTACAGGTGGGCTCTGCTTCCTTGCACGACCCTTGCTATAACACCTCGGATTTAGGCTAGCGTAGGTGCGGTACGTCGATCTTGGGGGAAGCCGAAGCTGGTTGTCTGTGCCTCTCGATACTTGCCCGAGGAGACAACGCTCTGCTACTTCATGCCAGAGAGCCCCGCCTTTTGGGTCCATTCCCCCCGACTCGTCGGCCTTGCGTGTTCCATGCCAAAAACGCAGTATTAATAGTGCACGCAGGGTATATGTAAGCAATGCCAGGTACGTACATGATATATACTATGAATACGATATGTTTGCCCTCTATCGCGCAAGATAGCACTTTTCTCCTAAATTAGGAAGGCACATACGGCCAGAAACCAAAAGGGTGGCATTAGAACGATCTTGTCGAGACCTTTCCATAGAGGCATCGGTCGGCGTTTGCACCCTCCCCGTTTTACTGGTACCAGACAAAATCAGCTTGGAAGTTCATCCAAGGGATTGTGCTGTCCTGCGTGTTACCAGGTAAACGGCATCATAGTACAGCGGTATGTGAATTGAAACGGGAAAAAATGCGTACCAGGTACCAGTATAAATCAGGCAAATCATACCTGGTACCTGGTATTATTATTATTTATAGTCGAATTGTTGTCAACATTTTTACTTTTTGCTGTATTTTTTCCAGATAACAATCATATAGCTCGGCCAGTGGTAGGGGTTAGGGTTGGAAATTGGCTCATCGCGTTTTATCCACCTAGACTTATTGTAATGCTCGAACCATATGCGGGCCACACAATCCCATACTGTGTCCTGTATCAGGTGTGTTTCTTCCCGTGTGCCTCGCATGGGCGGCTCTAAAAACTTGCCGCATGGAACGAACTATGATAGCTAGAAGTCGCCGCCCTCCAAGCGATTCAGGAACCTTAGCGTGTGGGTTGAACCAGTGTATGGAGGCACGATCGAAGCACGACGTATGACGTCCCTTTTCTTCTCCTCCGTGCGGGTCAAAACACAGGCCGTACGGGACGAGCTATGATATATAATACTCGCCGTGCTCCACGCTTCTGGAACGTTATCATAGCGTTTGGGTTTGACAAGGGCGGTATGGTCGAAGTATGAAGTATGACGTCCTCTGTTCTCCTCCATGCCGAGTCGGTGTGTGTTCGTAGGGGGCGGGGTATATATAACCCGAAGCATGCAGTGGCATCGTGAAACACGGCAGCAGCAACAACAGTGGCGATACGTACTCGAGGAGAACTTTACAGATTTGATAACATTAACGCCAACGTTCACCGGCCGTGCAGGTGCTTGGGTGGGATTCGTCTGGCACGATCACGTTCAACGACGTTACTTGCTCGGGCAATTCGGCGCAGTCGGAAGGCGGCTGCTTCTACGGTGCGGGCAAGAGCGTGATCAACGATGGAACGGTCATGCACGACAACTCGGCGCTGGACGGAGGCTGCATGTGTGAGTGAAACATGTGCCATCCTGTGTTCGTCAGTGAGGGCAACGTTATTACCACCGTCGTGTTTCCTGGAAATTTCTTCGTGTGCTGCCGGCACCCCCGAAATATGATAGCCGCAGCGAGTAGAACGCGACGCCTAGGCCCGCCGGAAGGCGTAAGCCGGCGCGAAATCTCCCCCGTCCCGCCTATGCTTGGTGCACAGTTGGACCTTGTAGCTATCATGTAGCTTTTGACACGCAAATCAACACGGCGTGTGGAGCTGCACCACCGTCCGCTGTATGTTTTTGCCCAATAGTGTCCTTGCCTGACGCGGTGTGCGGCTACGATGGTTGCTATATCTTCCATCGTTGGCGTCCTTATGTCCAGTCTCTTATCTCCCACGGCATGTATACCTACGACGTATCGGCCTGGCGGTCGGTTCCTTGACTTGAGCTGCGTTGCACCCTGCCCCCTCGTTTTCCTTACGCGTGACCATCAGTTTCCGCCAACGGAGGCGTCATGAGGGTCGACGGTGGAGATTTCATGTGCCAGGTCGAGCAAAGAGGCGGTTTCCTATACGTTGAGGAATTTTCGCTTGTGAACATCACCGGGGGGTTGTTTGCCAACAATGTGGCCACCAGGAGAGCTGGCGCGGTGAGCGACCCGGCGGCTTGACAGCTGCCGCGATGACCGCGATGCGACGATGCGTTACTGCTGCTGCTGCTTCTGCCGCAGATATTTTTCGTCTTGTTGATTTCTCGAGTGGGGCTCTTCTCACCCCCAGCGTGCTATGCAACTGTTGTATATAACAGCCCACTGAAACACACAGCAAGGCAAGATATACCAGGGCCAACTTGTAGGGCCAGGTGGACTTTGAACCGCCTCCCCTCTGCAGTGCCATGAACACTTCACCAGCATGTGGTTCAAAGCCTGTCCGCCGATTTGTCCTTGATGTAGCGCTTTACCCCGGGGATTAGCTGCTCTTCGTCTTCCCTGAACATAATCAGTACGCGGTCTTCCCTTCAAATATCAGTACGAGTACGGCAGGGTTTGTTGACGAGACATGTGTTTTCCACTTTTCCCGGTGTTTTGATTCATGCCTCGGGGGTGCATTCTTGCCCATAGACTTGCCTGGCTTTGCTGGCTTTCCACGGACCAGCAGTTGGCTACAGTGCGTAGGTAGCCCCTTTTAACGGACTCTAGTGCGTTCGGTATTAGAGGTCCCTTATATGCCAACGTCCCGTATCAAAGGTGGGACCGGTCCCTTACAGTCAATAGCTTGCAAAAACGGTGCGCAGGATTTTGAGGTCCCTTATATTCCGTTTTCCCATAAAAGGGGTCCCTTGAAATGCGCTATCTACTGTATATTCAAGTCTGGCCTTCGAGTGTCCTCCCGCGGCGGCCCCTGCGTTACCCTACTCCGATTTCCGCGTCGCTGCAAAAGGTGTATTGCAGTGGGGCGGATGGAGGTGGGGGGTCAAAGCTAAATATCGAGGGAGGGGTGTTCGTCAACAACACGGCGCTGGAATTGGGAGGCGCGATCTCAGCGTGGGGGGCTATCACGGTGGTGAACATCACCGGAGGCTATTTCAGCAACAACACTGCAAAGTAAGCCTGCCACCGAATAGCGTGATTGGTTGCCTCGCGGTCCGGTTGGGCTGTGAAACGCAGAACAGCGGGGGCATCGTAATTCCGAACAGGATGATCGACGCGCGATGCTTTTATTCATGCTTTGTTTGTGGTACTCTATTGTAGTGCCCTTGTTTGCCTCATTGGCGAGTGTCGTATCTCTGGGCGAGCTGAAGGACGATGTCTGTTTGGAGGAACGCTTGCTGCGCTCACACTAGGGTTTGCCCTGCTCCGCCTCGTCCCCCACGCTCGTTCCTAGGTTCTACGGGGGCTTCGTTTTTCTAGAGGAAGAGGCCAGCCTCACTTGCGAGAATGCCATCATCACGAACAACTACGCTGGCGACCAGGGCGGAGGTATCTATGCCCGAGAAGCCACGTGGGTGAACTCTAGCTGCAACGTGATCGCCAGCGAGTCACCTCAAGGAGCGGCTATCTACTTGACAAACGTCATGAGCGCCACCTTCGAAAACCACAAAGTCGCCGATAACCTCGCGTCGGGCGGTAGCGTGGTGTTTGTGGCCGCGAGCAATGTCGTTGCCAGAGGTGTGACGTTCGAATCGGGCGTAGATCTTCAGGAAGATTCGTCAAACCGCGCGATACAGCTAGACGGCACCAGCACTCTTAACGCGGAAAAATGCCATTTCAATGGCTGGCTGGGCGACGCGGTGATCTATCACATAAACTCGGCTAACAGCTCGCTTGTCCTGGACAGCTGCGACTTTCGCGAGAGCTCCGCGACCATGGCGGTCATCTCCCCCAACTCGGAAGCCGAGATCCGCAACGCCGTCGTTAGCAGTTTCACGTTCGAAAACGCTGTCACTGGCACGCTCGACAGCACGCTTGTAGACCGGGCTTTGGACTGCAACGATTCCAACGCATGCGGGACCGGGGATTGCGTGAACAGCACACTCGGGGTACTGTGTGAGTGCCTCGCGAGCGGCGACTGTCTCAACGATGGTGGCGAGCTATCCGTTAGCCTCAAAGAAGCCCCAGAAAACGTGACCTACTTCTCCGATCCTGTGACGTATAAGCTCGAGGTCTCATCAGCGGCGACCGGGACGACGTACGCCATATGGAAGCTGGTTGTCGAGACTGAAGACCTTGCCTTGGACGTGGTTCCGTCCAGCGGAGTTTTGCCTCCTGGGGGCACCGTAACAGTTTCGGTTACCGGCACCTCTAAGAACAATGATATGGGGGGGGACCTGGTCAGTAATTTCACCGTGACGTCCGTGGGCAGCACCAAGGCGGACGCGACGCTGTACGTTCCCTCGACGTTCTACCTTTGCCGAGCTTACGAATACGCCGAGCCGGGGAATAGCAGTGACACAGAGCCTTTCTCGTGCGAGCAGTGTGTTAACATCGAGGGCGCGGAAGGGGTGGATTGCGACAGCCCGGGGGCAACGTTGGCCTCGCTGCCTATTCGGGAGGGTTTCTGGCGGGAGAGCCGAGACTCAGTGGCGGTTCACGCATGCTTGCACTCGGACGCGTGCGTGGGTGCGACGGAGGTTGCGAGTTCGGACGATTACTGCAACGATGGGTACAAAGGTCCATGTGAGTCTACGCACAGCCACCCCGCACCGCGAGATTGCCCAGCATTGCCTTGGTTGATGGTGTTTATTGGCTTTTTCCGATGTGTTCGGTGAAAGGATGCTGCAGGTATCGGTCTGCTTGTTTCTTCGCGTAGATGGTGGATGGTACTTCAACGCCCCAGAGCCGCCACGCCACTCCTGTACGACACTGATCAGCCTTAGACTTGAAATGCACCGCGACTGAACCGATGCGATATCTTGCGTCTTCTTCGTATGTCTCGGCTTCGCCGACATTTGCTGTGCCAGGTATGTCACATGTTGGCCCTGCTCATATTTTACTACCGTCGCGACCCCACGATGTTTGTCTTCTGGCAGATTGCGCCGTGTGCACGGATGGGTACGGAAGAGGCGTCAGCAACAGTTGCCATTTCTGCGAGGACACCAAGGCCCGACTGCTCATCGCGTTGGCTGCGCTCTTCTGCTTGGTGGTGGTGCTGTTCCTGCTCCTCGGCGTGGTGTTTCTCATCGGAGGGCTTGACGCCATCGCCATCGTCCGCCAGACCGTCTCCAGAAAAATCCCCTTCGGCAGCAACGCATCCTCTGGTGGCATCCCTGTAACGGGGCTCAGCTCGCAGGGGCGAAACGTGCCTCAGCTGGGTCCCGGAAATTACTCCGCGGATACCGTTGCTCCTGCGTATGATTTGGCGCCAAAGCTAAAACGTGGTGGCGAGGGTACTACCAGCCACGACAGAATGGCCCAATCGAGATATTCCGAATCAAGCGAGGGTGCGAATACGTATGAGTGGCGTCGTGACACTGCTGCCGGGGTCGGGGCGCGCGTCGCGCAGTCAGACGCAGCGCGTAGGTACGACACTTGGGAGGGGGGGGTGTCTGCCCCCCAGCCTGCTCGGCCATCTGCTGTCACGGACGCACACGTAGGGGGAACACGCGTATTCAGGGGAGAGGCGGTGGAATCCGACGGAGGCGCGAAGCCGCCGTGCTGTGGGCTCGGTGACAAGGTTAAACGCTTGATGTCGAGGTTGCCGCTGAACAAGCTCAAGATCCTCGTGGTGGTGTGGCAGATCCTCGCCGTTTTCTCGAGTATCACGGGGGTGGAGTTCCCGGCTTCCTACGCGACGTTCCTGACGTGGATCAGCGTCGTGAACCTCGACCTGGGGAACATCTTCTCGGCCTCTTGCGTCCTGCAGTCCGTTACATTTTACGCCAGACTGCTGCTTACAACGCTCGGCCCTCTTGCGTTGGCTGGCGTGCTGGTGCTGACATATCACATGGCGAAGCACAGGTCGGGCATTGGGCGGGCGGGGGTTATCGCACGGAGAGCTGCGTGGTCTAGGCATGTGGCGGCGGGGTTGCTCCTAACGTTTTTGGTGAGTTTTTATAGTTCACGCTCTGCTGTAGCCTCAGGACCAGTCGGGCTGTTGACTTCGTATGGGGGGGGAGCACGTTGCGGTCGTGGCTGTTTTGTCCATGCAATACGGTCGTGGCTTGCTTGCCCATGCAAGATAGAGCTGCTGTAGCTCTCTCCCGTCGGAGTGTGTATGTCGAAGCTTTGTCGTATTGTCTAAGGTTTGCCGTATTGTCTCTTGGGCACGAGCGGATAATTGGGTGTTAATATCATAGGTGGGCCGGAGATCGGCCCGTGGCTGCAGTTTTGACTGTAAATGCAGTTTTCGATACTTAGGGCACCCATCACACGAGTGTATTAGCTAATCCGGCTGGGCTGTGTACTGATTGCAGGTGTTCACCTCGGCCTCTACTGCAGTGTTCAAGACTTTCCCTTGCGACGAAGACGTTGTGACAGGGGAAAGCTACCTCAGGGCAGACTACAGCCTATCGTGTAAAACGGACTTGCACAAGTTCTTCCAAGTCTACGCGTGGCTCATGATCCTGGTGAGCAGGCCGGCGTGTCCATTGAGTGCCCGTGGACATGTTGTATGTTGAATGGTGCCTGCGTGTTTGTTGTGTTTGTTGTATAATCCATGCGTGATGCGAGCAAGAAATCGTAGTGCGAGCAAGAAATATTTGCAGTAAGATTTTTCATTCAGATCACTCTTTTAGGGCGGGATGACGAACACGACCGCGGGGTGTGCAAGATGTCATTGGGGGGAAATAACGGTTTAATGTTAAGCATATACCTGGTACAAAATACCTGATTTGTACACAGCATGATTGGGCCCGTCCTCAGTTTTACCCTATCGACTAAACTGTCCCAATGCTCTTGCTGCTGCGAAGGTGTACCCGGTAGGGATCCCTTTCCTGTACGCCACTATTCTCTGGAAAAACCGGGAATTGCTCAACCCCCGCGTCGGCCACACCGAGCCCGATGGAGCCGGTGGGTCACTCGCTAGAGGTGACTCGGGGAGCGGAGACGACAACCCCACTGCGGTACTCTGTATCGCGTCGAAGAAGCAGGCCAAGCAGAGGTTGTCACTTGAGGAATTGCAAGAGCTGGAGGAAAAAGTGGAGGCACGGAGGGAGAACCCGGAGCTGGTCCCTTCCATGTTCCTGTGGAAGGATTTCGGTGAGGGTTCTAAGGCCATGCGGTACCTAGAAACTGAAACGTGTTCGGGTGCTGCAAGTTGGTCTACCATACGTTTCATGTTTGTTTTGGGAGGATTTCAATGTGCTGCTCGTTTGTGGTGGGATATGTTTTCTGCAGCAGTAGGGTAATCAGAAAGCGCTGCCTATTTGGTCCTCCTGGAGGTAGCCTGCTCTTGACGAACAGGAGGTGCCGTGGTATTGTTGGCCGAAGTTGATGTCACACCGGCTGGCGACATCGGATCGCAGCCTATGCAATCACGAAGCCGACCCTATATCGGGCCCTCAGCCCATATTTGCTTATGTCGCGTATTTTTCCCGGGTAGCTATTCATCCCTCGAAGTACGCAAAATAACATCGCATCTCTTACCGTCGCGTGTTCATACCCAGGTCCCGACTTGTACTACTACGAGGTGGTCGAGTGCGGCCGGAGGATTCTTTTGACTGGCGTGCTGATTTTCATCTCGCCGTCAAGCGCGACGCAAGCGGCCATGGCTTGCATCTTCGCCTTCGGGAGTCTGTTGGGGTTCGAGCTCTTGCGTCCCCACCTGGACCCAGCGGACTCGTGGCTCTACCGCCTGGTGAGCTCTCACAATGTGTGTGTAGCAGAACTGGCTTTTGCAAAATCTGATGCACGCGCACCCCCAAAATCGATGGCGTCGAGCTTGGTGAGCTGTGACATCTTGACAGAGCAGTTTTTTGTCATTCTTATGACAGCACAATCCCAAAATTGAGGGCATTATGCTTTTGGTGAAACAGTATTTGAA
This sequence comes from Costaria costata, assembly GCA_036873775.1. Lineage (NCBI taxonomy): Eukaryota > Phaeophyceae > Laminariales > Agaraceae > Costaria > Costaria costata. The sequence goes on from JAYJME010002024.1 coordinate 13,054, forward strand.
ACATACACTGGTGTCTGGCTTGTGCATTCCTGAAGCATGTTGATGGCATCCCAAAGCCCAACGATGTAACGGTCTCTCTTCCCCTTGCTGCGCGCATCGCTTACACCGTTTCCCCATTTTTCGTTTTGCAATCATCCACAGGGCTGCGTGATCGTCTTCTTGACCAATTTCCTGGCGCTGCTGATCAAGGTGGACGCGGGAGAAGAGGACAACCGCGAAGTTTTCGGGGCCCTTTTGGTCGCGGTCAACGTGATGCTGGTCCTTGCCGTTCTCGTGACTTCCTGGTTCGCCACGCAGCAGTCTGTAGATGACGAGCGCGACGGAGAAAATTCGTTCACCATAGCGAAGACCATGCTGGCAGCGGAGCAATACGCCGCTGACAGCGCCCGGCTCACACGCGGTGGAAAGGGCCCCCCGAGGTCGTCGGCATCCTCCTCCGCCAGGCCCGGGCTTCAGCCGTCCTACCGCGGCGTAGTTTGGCGCGGTCCTGCAAAAAATCATCGGCGCCAATTGAGTGGCGCAACTGCTAGAAGCGAGGAGGCCTTGCCGAATCTGGCGCGCGATGATACCACCAGCTCCCCCCTGGCTGGGGTGTGGAGCCAGAAGAGTGAGGACGGCTCGTGCTGACGCTGAAAAATGCTGACACCCAGTGCAAACGTGCAATGCTATCATGGCTCGGAGTGTGAGCTGGTAGGAGGCTCTTCAGCTAGGGCAGCGGTTGCAGCCGTTGTGCCGAGCTACGTGCGGCGTTTTGTTCTGTTAAGTCCATGCGGCACGTCATCGCTGGTGCTCGCAGGTTGTTCGTGCTGGAGTGTTGTTCATTTGTCCGTGATTTGTTGCTTTTGTGGTTTGTTTGAGCCATGCCGTTCACTTTGCGTGGACGTTTTCTGTAACCCGGCTGTAGCAAGAGTAGGAGTCGACCGGCACTCGCATATCTCAGGCTACAAGTTTCGTCGTGCCTGCGTGCTATGCTTCTGTCATACGAAGTACATCGCTTACTTACAGCGAGCACCACGCGGTATTGGCAGAGGTTTGTTGGTGAATGTTCATATTTGATTGGAGCGGTACATGGCGGGAGCTGTTTTACGTTTTCATGCACGACGTCGCGAGCACGATCAAGCTGGTGACGACGTACCATTCTATTCCTTTGTATTCCCTTTGTGTACCATGTGTTGTGTACCCTCGACCACGAAGAGTTTTAGATTTCACGCGCAACATCATAGCGCAGCGCGAGCACGGTGTCGGGACCACGCTGTTACACCCATGCAGTTATAATGTCTTGCATTTCCTTTGGCATGCCATAGTTTGTCTATGTTCGATCAGCCAGATTGCTGTTCCACTATTGTAAGCCTTCTTGACGATACTGCGACCATGTGGCCTGTTGGCGATCGCCCGCAAATTCTCGTAAATCCAAGCACGGTGTGCCTTTTTTTTTATAATCACTTTTACTTTCCAGCTGTGTTGTATTTGTATAATTCCCTCGAGAGAAAACCAGTGCCATAAAGCTTTTTGTTTCGGCGTTTGGGTAGGTCGGGGGGGGGGGGGGGGGGTGCGGTTAGGGCCTGGTGTTTCTGCACCGTTCG
>JAYJME010002025.1:0-14633 GCA_036873775.1 Costaria costata
AATGGGTTGGGTGGTAAATTGTAAAATGACTAAGGCAAGCAAAAAATGAGTACCCCCCCCCCCCCCCCCCAACAACAAAAAGAACAACCTGGCTTTGAAACAAAATGAACGGGCAACGCGATGAAGAAACCTATACATGGCCTGCAGTATAGGTTTCCGACGAAAATGATTGCAAACAAAAAACATGTTTTTTGGGGGTAATTTTGTTCGGTTAAGGAGCACCGTCAATCAGAAACAGAAATGGTCGAAATCAAAATCGTAGCGCGCGTCCGAGATACCGTAGACTGACAGAGGGACTCTCAGCTGAAGAACTACGCAAAATCGTTTGGTATATCCATAGTTTCATGTTATGCCCTCGTCATGTCACCGGGGTTGCTCATCGGGTTAAGAGTTAGACCTTTCGTTAAAGTAGAGCCCGTTTTTTTTGGGGGGGGGGGTATGGAGCCCCCCAAATGAAGAGCCTTATTAACCCCTGTTCAAGGTTGCTTTTTGTAAAAAAAAATGACAATTGTCAAAACCTTTGACGCAAGAGCCTATCCGTAGGAAACCAAAACCGCAAAGTTTACCACCAGCCCCTCGTGATATAAACTTCAACTACAAACCTTACCTGTTGCGTACTGCAAACATATTTATTTTTGTCAAAATTAACCACCAGGGGTTGGTGTTTAAGTAAGCGTTCCATTTTTTGTTTCCTGTACGAGGACTTTTGTCACTGTTTTGCAAAAATGTCAAATTTGACAAAATAAACTCCGCCAGTCCTTAGTCGTCGGAAAAAAATCTCGGGGCGAAAAACGGCAACCCGTAGCGTAGCGCGGCTTGCACTGCAGGTACGGCTCCGCCACCCCAGGAATAATTGTGGTTGATCCTGTGGAGCGTCAATTTACACCCTTTGTTCCCGTTTCCGATTATCTCTCCTATTTTCCTATACACCACCCCTTGTTGGTGTGAAGTGGCTTGTGGCGTGTGTGCAGTAGGAGTATGATACCACAGATGCCCCTACAGCAGATGCTTTTACAACGCTGCTACTTGCTGGTCGGGGGAAACATGACACGCCGCTGTGGCACTGCTGTTACCTCTGTACTCAGTTATGTTACTTCTGGCGCGACTTGGTACTCTGCTGCTGCTGCTGCTGCCACTGCTGCTGCTGTGGAGAAGTACTATTGTCGTTGACACCTCCGTCGTATCCCTACGTAACCCTGTATGTTTTGCGAACTCGTCTTGTCGTTCTCCTGGTGTAAATGTGAAAATGTTACAGTCTGTGGTCCGATACGCGTCCGTCGCTGGTCCGGAGTTCTCCATGGGTCTATTACATGCCGTCTTGCCCAGAAACATCAAGCCGCAGCTGGAGCTGATCATACAGGTAAGCGTTTCCCGAAGCGCATGACGTGTATGAGGTGTATGAACTGTATGACACGTGTATGAAATCATGAAGTGCATGGTATGAAGTGTATGAACTGTATGAAGTGCATGATATGAAGTGTATGAAGGATATGACTGGTATGAAGCGCATGGCGTGTATGGAGTTATTAAGTGTGCGACGTGTATGGAGTGTATCAAGTGCACGCCGTGTATGACGTACAGGTATATGACGCGCATGAAGTTTATGAAGTTTGTAAAGGGTATGAAATGTATGAATTGTATGAATTGTATGAAGTGTACGAAGTTTATGGAGTGTATGAAGTGCGCGGAGTGTGTGGATTGTATGGAGTGTATGGAGCATATTACGTCGCATGCGGTGTATGGAGTGTATGAAATGTGTAATGCGCGTTAAGTGCATGACGTGCATGACGTGCATGAAGGATAGGATACGTAGGTGTAGCGGGCGTAGTGCCTCCGTTGAGCCAAGTTCAAACCAGCAGTGACACATTCCGGCCGACACGGTTCACCAAGAGAGCCTTGCTACAGTTTTGAGTTTCAACATTGCGCACTCGCTGACAGGGCTGCTCAACTGATGAAGTCCCCAGTACCTTTCGATCCCGTGCGTTCATTTCGCCATATTTGTTTGTTAGATGCCGGCCCGCGGGGTTGTTTACCGGGTCAAGCTTGAATATGTTCTTAAGCTCGGTTGTTGAGTGAGATGCTCAGCTCCTCAATCGAGGGGCCTCTTGCTCGTTGGAGTACACGCTATGAACCCGGGCGGTGCTAAAGCTCTCTTCCGGACCGGACCGGTGCTAGGCTGGGGGGGTATGTTAGACGCGTGCTACGATAGAGGTAGCACGTCTTGGCTAGAACTATTTTCTGAACGGCTGAGCTCCTTACCCCAAAATCGTCGGGATTCCACTCTTTGTTTCGCGATATAATTCGTTGCGTACCTATACTATAGGCCATGGGATGGTACATCGGGTTACTTAAAAGCTCACAACGTTTTATCAGAAGTAGGTTTTTGGAGGAGGTACAGAGCCCCCCAAGTGGAGAATCTTAGAAAAATGATGGAACAACACCCGTATCGTAGCATGTGTCGTTACACATGTTATATGCTGTACTGTACCCCTATCTGCTTTCACTACCGGGTTTACGCCAGTCGGCCGGTTGGTGGTGACTCGTTTCCTATCTCCAAATAGGACTTTTAACTTTTCTTGGCGCAGCGCAAAAAACACCCCCCAAGGTGGTGCGTATTGCGATGTGAAAAAAACGGTAACGTTTTTTTTTTAAGACTGCTATTATAATATATTGTTCCGAGTGGCTCTGATGGACTGAAATAACGACCTAAACGTGACACTATTGTCACACCAGTCTTTTTTTGTCTCTTCGTCCTCCAGCCACACTCGCATTTTTGTTTGCGGAGCCCAATATTGAGTCTACGCACAGACCTATCCTTATTTCAGTACCTGGTAGACTATGGTGACATTGGTTGGAATTTTCACTGCTCACGATGCTAAAAATCTCCTCTTTGTTTCCTCGTCGTATCATCGTCTCCCTATTACGGGGGACCATAGTTAATAGGACCTACTGCACACACAAAAGAACCTATTGTAGACACCAAAACCTATATATTTCCCCATTTTTGCTAACAATAGTTGATCCATAGTTAATATGACCTACTGTAGACACAATAGAACCTACTGTAGACACCAAAACCTAACCAAAACCTATTGATTTCCCTATTTTTGCTAACAATATTTGGTCCTATTTACTATGGTCCCCCGTAATAGTGCTCTCGTATCGTCCCGTGTGTGCTCTCCGCTTCGAGCAGTCAAACAGTATTCTTCTTGCAACTGTATTTTGTAGCATCAACACTGCTGCTGCTCTCGGGGATATATCCCTTCTGTTCTTCTCGCTCCTCGTCATGATCCATGCACCCCCCCCCCTGCCTTGTGTTCTCCACTGCCACGGTATGACCATCGGTATGACCGTCGGTATGGCGGTATCGCGTGATAGGCGCTGGTGACGGCTCGGTTTCTAGTATACTCCCGCCACACCTACTACAACTTCAGGAACTCCATGGTGCACATGGTGCTGTACAACCTGACGCCGGCTTCCAGCCGCAAGAGGATGCACAAGGTGCGACCAAATGTTGGAGTGCAGATGGGTGGAGATATCGAATGTCGATATGTGGAGATGTAGAGATGTAGCTCTAGAGATGTGGAGATACCGAATTTTCGATATATAGGTTTGTCAACATGTTCACGCAGAGATGCAGCTCTAGAGATGTGGAGATATCAATATTTCGATGTATCAATATGTCGAGATACCGAGATGCTTAGATGTTCACCTGGTGCTCTACAACCTTACGCCGGCTTCCAGCCGCAAGAGGATGCACAAGGTGAGACGAATTGTTGGATTCTCGACGTGTGGAGATATCGGATTTTCGAGATATCGAATATCGATATGTGGAAACGCCGAATTTTCGATATATCGATATGTGGAGATATCGAACTGTCGATATGTGCATATGATGCTAAACAACCTGATACCGGTTTCCAGCCGCAGGAGGATGCACAAGGTGCGACCAAATGTTGGAGTGTCCATATGTCGATATGCCAATATGTCGATATACATGTCGAGATGTCGAGACGTTCAGATGTTTGAGATGTTGAGATGTCGAGACACGCCGAGATGTCTGATGTTGAGATAGGGAGATGTCGGTATCACATGTGGAGATGCGGAGACGTAGAGATGTGGATATGTTGATGTGTAGGGATGTCGGTATGTCGAGATGTCGATATGTCGATATCATATGTGAAGATATGGAGAAGCTGTTGGCATGTGGAGATGTCGATATGTCAAAATGTCCAGGTGTCGATATACGAAGTATTTATATGTCGAAATGTCGGTACGTGGAGATGTGGAGATGTAGAGGTTTGGAGATGTCCAGATATAGATATACTATGTCGAAAGGTCGAGGTACCGACATGTCAATATGCGGAGATGCGGAGATGTTGATATATGGAGATGTGAATATATATGTCGAAATGTCGAGGTATCGATGTGTCGATATGTAGATGTGGAGATATTGAGCTGTCGATATGTCGAGATATGTCGAGCTGTCGAGATGGCGAGACTTCGAAATGTCCACAGGTCGAGATGTCGAGACTTTGAAATGTCTTGGTGTCGGTGAAATATATTGTTGTGGAGATATCCAGATGTCGATATGTTGAAATTTCCGTATGTCGACATATCGTTACGCCAAATAGTACAAGATAGCATACCGCCCCGTAGACGGTAGGTTATCGGGCGACGTTTCACGGTACGATTTGAGGTTGTAGACTACCACTACGTAGGCAAGATCGACCCCGGGGAAAAAGAGTAAATACAGCAACAAAGGAGACACGCGCAACAGGGAGTTGTGCGCAAGGAACAAATATGCAACAAGCAGCAGCAGCATCACCTTCTTCCTGAAAACATTAATACAATATATACCTGGTATATTGTACCGCCTTGTAGAAGCTCATGCTGCACATTGTCGGATGGCGAGCATAACATTTAGATTTATAAGGGTTACCAATATTGAGATTTTCGTCGAAATTCAACCATCTTTGCAAGCTGCGTGTGATATTTTGATTGCGCGCGCTACGGGTTACATATGACCTTGTGAGGGGTATGCGATCCATGCTGTGCACGACGCCGTGAGGGGGGGCGAGTGGGGTGGGTGAAATCATTTAATGAAGGTCTTGGGTTATAGCAGTAGTGCCAGTATGTATTTATAATTATTTGCGAGCTGCGTGTGCTATTTTATAGGTCTTTGTAGTTTTTTAGGAGATCATACTATAGGTTTAGCAACTGAATGCGTAACAACGGCGATCTGATTTCCCCCTGTGGCCAGGCGTTTGCGGATTACTACCTGGTGAACCATGAAGGCAATCCGCTCTACCTCCCGGTGATGACCTACCACCTTCTGCAGGCACAGGCAAGACAAAACATCAAACGGCAACGTCCAATCAAAACGAAAGACGACAAACCACAACGACAGATAGCAACGTCGAATAACAACGTCAAATCACAACGAGAGTTAAAAAACACCATGGAATCAAAACGGCGATCGCAACTTCAATAATCAACGTCAAATCACAACGCCGAATATCACAAAGTCAAATCACAACGAGAGTTAAACCACAACTTCAACAATATCAACGTCAAATCACAATGTCAGATCGCAACGTCAAATCGCAACGTCGAATCGTCAAACCACAACGTCAAATCACAACGTCAAATTACAACTTCAATTCACAACACCAAATCACAACGTCAAATCACAACGTTAATCCACAACATAAAATCACAACTTTAAATAGATCAACGTCAAATCACGACCTAAAATCACAACGCCGAACAACAACGCTAATCACAACGTCGAACCACAACGTCAAATCACAACATCAAATCACAACGTCAAATCACAACATCAAATCACAACATCAAACGAAAACATCAGATCAGACCATCAACTCACAACGTCAACTTGTTCAGGTGAAAGCGGCCCAAGCGGTGGAATTCCTGTGCAAGACGGCGGCGCACGCCTTGGTGATGTATTGCTTCGAGGACTGCCTTGAAGCCTTGGAGAAAGCACTGGGTATCGTCACACAAAAATTGGAAATTCACGAGGTCAGTTCTCAGGTCTGCGTTGTTCTCGAGACAGCAGTGCTATGCGACAAACGGCGTGACTCCCTCTTGATTGTTCGCCTCACGAACGTTTTATTACTAACACATCTGACTACCTTCTGTACTGCAAGAGGGGGGTCGTGGGGTGATACCAACTACAGTAAATAATGTATCGATTTAATTGTATTTGTTTAGGAGAAAGAACACCTCATGCCCGGAAGCGGACGATCTACCCACCAAGCTACAGCCACGCGGACGAGCTACCCCCATTTCCACTACCGCGGTTTGGCCACTCGGGGTGATCAGCCCTTTGTTCCACTCTAAATGATATTAAAAACTGCAGTACCTTTTATTGGCGTAGCGTAAAAGCCAGTCTCAGGGGGAAGCATATCGCGAAACCAAAAAGCATAACATCTTACGAAGACTGCAAGGAAATACGGTGTATTCCTTCGACGAAGTGGCCCTGGGTGGCTGGAAAATAAACGATGGGAGGGGCGGGTAGGGCGGATGTAGTGTTGTCGGTTTTTGGCTGCACAGGGTAGCTGTAGAGCCCTGAAGCTGCAACTCGCACCGTAATGAGAGCACTACTGCACCGAGAGCACTACTGTAATGAGAGAACTACTACCGAGAGCACCACTACCGAGAGCACTACTGTACGGAGAGCACTACTGTACCGAGAGCACTACTGTAACGAGAGCACTACTATACCGAGAGCACTACTGTAACTAGAGCACTACTACCGAGAGCACCACCACCGAGAGCACTACTGTACCGAGAGCACTACTATACCGAGAGCACTACTGTAACGCGAGCACTACTGTACCTAGAGCATTACTATAACGAGAGCACTACTACCGAAAGCACTTCTGTGCCGAAAGCACTACTGTAGCGAGAGCACTACTGTACCGAGAGCACTACTACTGCGTCGAGAGCACTACTGTGTCGAGAGCACTACTGTAGCGAGAGCACTACTGTCACGAGAGCACTACGAGAGCACTACTGTGCCAAAGCACTACTACAACGAGAGCACTACTGTACCGAGAGCATTACTTCTGCGTCGAGAGGACTACTGTGTCGAGAGCACTACTGTGTCGAGAGCACTACTGTACCGAGAGCATTACTGTACCGAGAGCACCACTGCACCGAAGGCACTACTGTGCCGAAAGCACTACTGAAACGAGAGCACTACTGTACCGAGAGCACTACTACTGCGTCGAGAGCACTACTACTGCGTCGAGAGCACTACTGTATCGGGAGCACTACTGTGTCGAGAGCACTACTGTAGCGAGAGCACCACTGCAACGAGAGCACTACGAGAGCACTACTGTGCCAAAAACACTACTGTAACGAGAGCACTACTGTACCGAGAGCACTACTACTGCGTCGAGAGCACTACTACTGCGTCGAGAGCACTACGAGTACTGTACCGAGGGCACTACTGTACCGGGACCACTACTGTACCGAGAGTTTCGGGAACACTGGCGTACCGAGAGCACTATAGAACCGAGAGTGTCGGGAGCACTAGTGAAACGAGGGCACTAGTGTACCGAAAATGGCGGGAGCACTAGAGTCAGCATTAATAGTGTACCGGCTCGAGACGCGTGGCACGCTAGGGGTAGCTTTTACGGCCAACACAGTTATGACTGACTCACAGGGATCCTCAAGTGAGGAGCCTCTCATTCTTAGTTTTGTTACATTGTTCTTAGTTTCGTATTTAACTGTAGCACGGGACACTTACTAAGAAACAGAAAAACCGGTCCGGGCTGGATTTATTGTGTGGGAATGGTCGCGTTTTACCCTAAACTTCAGTGTAACGACTCCCGAATCTATCAGTTTCTTGTAATCTTCACCCTGCCTTTGTTATAATAGCTCGTTTTGTTTAGGTGTCTCGTACTGTTTAAGCCGTGGGCTGGTTTCAGTTATTTCCCTATAAGTCTCGTACTACTGCAGGTGTTGGGTAAGGTGCAGAGAGTGCCTCGAGGGACCACGCTCAGACACATTAGGTGCTACCCTTATCATCTAACATGCAGTAGAGCTGGTGCTACTATAGGGTGGGCTACCGCGATTTCACCACCGTGCTTAGACCACTCGGGCGAGTGCCTCAGTACCTCTCTCGAAACTTGGCCAACTGCAAATTCGTTTTGTTTTTGGCGGAGCGTAAGAACAGCTCTCTCAAGGCGAGGCCTATCGCGAAACCAAAAGTGCCCAAAGCTTGAGACTGCAAAAAAAAGGGTAGTCACTCACTATCCCGAGTGGCTTTGAGTGGCTAAAAACTAATTGCCTAAAAAGGTGACCGGTCTACCCTAGTAGCACCAGTCGTAATAACATGCGTCTCGACTATCGGCTGGGTGACCGAGGGAGGCAGTTCAAGCCCACCCAGCCACCCATTCTCGGAGCCGTGAACCGTCCACCAATCGGACAGATCGCAAATCTAGATCGTCTAGATCCCAAACCTGCCGTTGTGATATGCTGTGCAGGATCTGTATACAGAAGTACATATCTAGCCCAGGAAACATGGTGCTATCGGTACATAGATCATGCTGACTCTAAATTTTTCCGCACGGCAACAGGGCGAACGATATAAAAAAGGTCAGGCCTGTATATTCACTGAAAGATCTAGATCATCATCTAGATCATCATAAGTGGGGATCGGTGATCCGTCGCATCTGTGGAACCACTGGCTTGTATAATACAGCATACGCGCACGCCCCATTCTGGGATCTTCGAGTCACCGAATCGGCCTCCCACAGCCCGTTCCACGCTTGTATTACACGCCACGTGAAATTACCGCTCTCCCAACCTCTGACAGGTCATGGCGGTGCTGCACTACATCTCCGCGATGCACGAGTTGGGTCACACGAGGAGGAGAATAGCCCTGCCGGCTGCCTCGCGGGAGGGCGATCTCGACGAGAGTCGAGACGAGAACCGAGCGGAAGGCGGGAGGATGTCCTTCTCTCACCTAAGCCCGAAGGATGGTGATGGTGGTGATGATGGTGATGGGGATGGCTATGGCGATGGCGTTGATGTCAGTCAAGAAAGAAGTAGAAGATCCTTCTCGGATCCTATAGCATCGATCAGTCGTGTCAGTCGTGTCAAGCTCTGGGAGGGAACGATAGGGTTACCGTCAGCAGCAGCAGCAGCAGCAGTAGAGGCTGCTGCTGGTGTCGGTGCGGCTTTTCATACCAGCGGGGGGTCGGCTAGCTCGGTGCTTGGCGAAACGAAGTCGGGCGAGGTTGTCAGTGCAACAGAGTACGAGGTAAGAACCCATGCCAGCTTTCTCCTTTCTCCTTTCTTCCCCATTTTGCGTCGCTTTTCTGGTAAATCCCCTTCAGAACTGATTTATTAAAATTGCAAAGTTGTCCTACACTTTTTCCAAGGATTTTTTCCTCGAAAACGTCAAAAGCCCCGGTGGAATCCGCATCTTTGTATGCACAGAAAGCCTCGCCTGGCCCTTGATACTCGAGGGTAGGGGTGCCGATGTCCAGCGTTCAGGTTGTGCAGTGCAACGGGTTGGTATTATATGGTACAGAAGGGATTTCGCGGGTTGGTTAGACCTGGACGCTATGACTCTACAAAAAAAATAATATCGATGGCTCTGTCCTGATCCACAGCAGTCTGTATTTTCCAATGTTGTACCTACAGTAGAACGTAGCGAGACCTAGCAGTGCTAAGACTCACGCCGCCGTATTGTGTGAACGTTGGGTCTTCATATAGGCTCTGCCCTGATCCACGCCAGCAGCTAGAACCTAACGATAATCAGCAGTGCTAATTCTCACGCCGCAATATTTTACGATCGTTGGATCTTCATGTTGGCTCTGTCCTGCTCCACAGTACAGTAGTTTGGACGTAACGAGAAGAAGCAGCGCTAAACCTTAAGCCGCCACTTACTTTATGAACGTTGGACCCTCGGCAACCCGACGTTCGAAAAGAGCGCCTCGCGATCCGTTAGACCAATCCCAACGGGACGTCGACTGTGCATACATTTTCCCTCAAGCGTCGCAAAACTTCAGGCTCTGCTTTTAGTTCGGCGAATCGACAATATTCTACCCGGAACAGAGGCAGAGCTCAGCCCATCCTTGATTGTACATGACTTGCTATCCACCAATCGACAAGAATCGCGACGAGTGATATTTCCGTGTGTACCGTTCAAGAATAGGGGCTTGAAGTTCGCAGAAGTAGCAAAACAAAAGTATCTACCCCTTCAATGTTTCCAAAACGACTTATACCTTGGACATGCAACGCGTGTCACGGGGCAACATAGTAATCAGAACCTACCTTGAACATGCGACGCGTGTCACGGGGGAACATATTAATCAGAACCTAACATGGTTAGTAATAATGGGATAATATATACCTGGTAGGTTTTAGAGTCTGTCGTGGATTCTGATCATTCTAGTCTGGTCCAAAGTATATAGCTATAGCGCCTGCATTTTCTGACGGTGGCCACGTGAGGAGCTCTACGCGTAGGTCCGCGAATAAGAATGAGCCTGATTCGAAAGCAAGGCTCACGTTTGGGCGGACGCTAAGAAAATTGGTCGAAGGAATCGTGCTGAGCGGCGAGCGCTACACTAAATCCTACGAGGTATACAACAGCCTATGCCCAAGGTTGTTCAAGGAAGGGTGGTGTCACAGAATGAATCTGAGGCTCACTCCAAGTAAAAGTTTCTTGTTTGGCGGGCCTATACTGCTGTTTAATACCTCGCCCAATTTCTGGCTTGGATAAAACTGCACAGTAAAAGCTAATGGCTGGTGCTGTGGTAGGGTGTGTGTTACATCAAGTTCCACCATTACGGGGGACCATAGTAAATAGGACCAAATCTTGTCAGCAAAAATTGGGAAACATATACGTTTTTGAGTCTACAGTAGCTCTTATTGCGTCTACGGTAGGTCCTATTAACTATGGTCCCTCGTAATACCCCGTTTACGCCACTCCGGCGGGTGCCTCATTAACCTCTCTCGACAAAATTCGTGTGTGTGTGTTTTTTTAGCAGCGTAAATAACCTATTATCCCAAGGTGGTGGGTGCATCTCGTGAAACCGAAAAGCACCAAAAACAAAGTCAAGGCGTACAGGAAGACCGCTGTTAAGGCACATGCTACGATAGGGGCGCACCTTCTTTTTTTATGAGGTTCCCACTTGGGGGGATTCTGCACCTCATCCAAAACCCAACTTTGAGATATATTTCGAGCTTAACCCGATGAACCATCCCCATGGCCTAGGTACACAACGAATTATATTGCAAAACAAGGATGGGATCCCGATGAGTTTGGGTTAAGGAGCTCCGTCGTTCAGGAATTATTTTAGCCAAAAAGTGCTACATAACCTCTATCGTAGCACGCGTCTTAAGTAGGGTAGTCCCTCTTCCGGGTGGCTCTGATCGGCCGAAAAAAAACGGCCTAGAGGCGCCCCCTCCCTATATACCGTAGCACCGGTATAATCCCGATGCGACACCCCATGGGGCTAGGTATCTAACGAATACATAGCGTACACGTACATGTCGGATTCAACGGCTATATCTGGTAGTTTGCTAGAATGGTTGTGGACTCCTCCCATCGGACACGTGCCATGTACGATAGGGAGTAGCACTTTTCGACCAAACTACTAGTCATGACTGACAGGGGCTACTCAACGGACGAACTGCCAAATTATAGCCGTTGGAATGCCAATAATGGTGTTGTACAAATTTGGCCATGATATATGTACCGGTGGTAGTTCATCGGCTTGCACTTCGATTTTCTCTAAGAACCAGTTTAATTCGGAGCGTGGTATTGAGCCCCCCCCGAGCGAGGAACCCCGAAAACTGTTAGGTGCACCCTTCCCGTAGCGTGTGTCGTCGGTGACAAATGTTTTTGCGGTCAAACGTGCAATAAGGCTAGCAATAAGGCATATACCCTGCCATACCGCAGGTCACAAGGCCACAGAATACACCGACGTCAGCATAACATCATCACATTCATGCTTGGCCTGTTTCCTCTCTGATCGGCAGAGGGAGGAAGCGGACTGTCCTTCCCAGAAGAGCTTGGGCGATAGAATAGACAAGCTCAGGGAGGTGACGCGGGAGTCACACTCCCGGCTTTGCCCTGCCGGGGAGTCTTGCCCAGCGTCGCGTGGGAAGTTTTTGTCGAGGCGGCGGCGACAGGTGAGCATCATCACGTACGGACGCGTGCCACTGGTATAATATGTCGTGTAACGTTTCAACTGTGTGTATGGCAAGGTACCTCGAAGTATGTAGTATGGACTTTGGGGTATCCGGGGAAAGGTTCCCGCGGGCATGTATCCAACCAAGAATCCTGCTACAGTAGGGATGTCACCTGTTTTAAGCCCTTTGTTATCAGCCGCCCAGAGCCACCCGGGCGAGTGTCTACACCCTGTTGTTTTTGCTGGCTTAAGCATAACTACTTTCAGCTTCTCGCGATAGGCACCAACACGGGATTTGTTTTACTATGCTGCACCAACAGAACCAATGTGCTCCATTTTGTTGCTCTAGTGAGGTTGTACGGAGGCACTCTTCTGACCGGCCTTAACGCGGTAGGCAGTGGAACTGGGGATAGCCCCCTTGCGGTAGCATGTAACATCTCAACGGGTATATCGTATATAATATTTCTGCCCTCCAATACCATACCCGTCGCGATATTGCACAGCTTGGGAGCGAGACAGTATACCCGGCTAGTAGAGTAGCTTTAGTGTGGTGCCAAACATCTACCATACTCGTGTTTTCCCGGGTCTCTACCCGGTAGAACAGGGTACAATCTACCAACAAAGGGTGTAAGTTTTACCTGTGTTACGGTCCAGCCGCGGTAGATTTGCCCGCGCAGGCGAAGTTTTTAGACGTGCTCGCGCAAACGGGTGATGTTTCAATGAGGTGGGGTTTTGTCGCGAGACTGTTCGGGGTTTCCCCCCCGACGGTGGTATTCTACTCCGGCTAAGCGGTAGTCACCACCCCGGCCCAGACCTCTGGTCCAAACCCTAACGAGAGGCCTGCTGCCTGCTTGGTTGGTGTGTCGTAGCGTCGTTGCGCTTGAAACTACTCTAGATCGTTCTGAGGAAACATCTAAGAACTTCGACTCCGCGGGGAAGATCTACGTGAGCACGTTACTGCCCGTCAATACGTACCATACCCGTCGTAACATTACGTAACCTGGGATCGAGATACTGTACCCGGGTAGTTGGGTACGTGCAGTTTTTGACCCAGTGCGATACCCGTAAAACTTCACACATCAGACAGATCACGATCTAGATCGTTTGGATCCTGACCTGCCGTTACGAGATGTTGCGCAGGATCTGTGCAGCACAGACTCAACCCGGGAAACATGTGCTAGATTCTGCAGATTATACAGCTCCCACCCACCGGCAACGAGAGCTGGATCGTACAGATCAGGCATCTATCTTCCCTGAAAGATCTAGATCATGATCTAGATCATGACGTGGGGATCTGTGAGCTGTCCGACGTGCGAAGCGTAGGGTAGGTAGTTCGGCGGGTATGGTACTGGGTTCAATACTCAAGCTCCCCGACTACCCGTGTATAATATCCATAATATCATATATTGTGATTAATATTTTGAGGAGACGATCCCTTTTTTTTGGGAGGAGGGGGTCTGTAGGGTTTGAATGTGGGTGGTGAAAATTAATGTGTTCATACTAATTTCAAGTCATTAATAGATTTCCACCTTCGAAGGAGACGCTAGGGACGCGGGCATGGTATTGGTATTATTGGGGGGCTGCGTTATCGTATACCTGGGTTACTATCGTGTAAGTACAACAAACGTCAGCTGTTAATAGCTGTGAGATAGAGTATTTCGCCGAGTCTTTTCACAGTACTACTCGAGTATACCCGTTGGTGTTGTAGTCTAGGCAACGCATACCCCTCGGTAGGTGGTACCCGGGTAGGTCGCCCGGATGCCGAAAGTACACACCCCACCAAGCACAAAGCTCAATCAAAAGGAGGCGTGCTGCGATACAGGGGTATACAATCAGAAGGAGGCGTGCTAAGACAAGGGTATACAATGAGAAGGAGGCGTGCTACCATATAGGGGTATACAATCAGAAGAAGGCGTGCCACGATAGGGGTATACAATCAAAAGAAGGCGTGCTACCATATAGGGGTATACAACCAAAAGGAGGCGTGCTACGATAGGGGTATGTAACGTTTTTTGGCGGTTTTGTTTTTTCTGATTAACGAGGCTCCTTAACCGATGTACTGCACAATCTCGTTTTTTTTACAGTTATGCCTTGTCGTGTACCTATGATAAGTAAGTCGTGGGATTGTTTATTGGGTTCCTGGTTCATTTTGTCACGAAAGCCAGGTTCCAGGCTTTGGAGGAGGTACGTAGAGGGCTCCTCAGGTGAGAAGACCGAGAAAAATCATGGAACACCACCCATGCCATACGATAAGTACTATTATTAATAGTAGCATGCGTCCCTTTGAAACGGTTCTCCCCGCCCATGGCCGTTCGCAGGCGGGTGACGGATGCCAAGAATCGCTGCCCCGATATACCGGGTCCAGCTCCCCTGTGGCACCCTCCCGCCGGGTGGGAGATGTCTCCGGCTCGCCCCGCTCCGGCGCCAATACGGGTACGTTAGACGACGAAGAGGAAG
>JAYJME010002026.1:0-14626 GCA_036873775.1 Costaria costata
TACCAGACGTGCTACGGGGCTGGATAGGTTGGTTGAGAGTGTAAACGACCCTCGCGACTACTCTTTGACGACACTACAGTAAAATGAATACTTAACTATAAGCAGGTGTACTTTGAACTATGCCAGAGCAGGGCCAGTTTAGCGTGCTGAACAAGTTAGCACAAACACCATCAGGGCCCCCATCAACAGGGTCGAAAGCGCACTACTTACCCACGTACGAACCGACCGACGTCACCCACCCACCAACTATAGACCAATCCACGATGAACCACAGCAGCACAGCAGTAAGTACGGCAGAAGTGGGCGTGGCGCAGTTAACAGGAACGAGACACACAAACCCACATAAAAAAGGCTAAAGATTTAGCTTTTTTAAACAAGCCATTCGTACTAAAAGGCAATATATAAATGCAAAGAAAAAACGGACGACGAAGGGGCTCCAAGGGACGACCTCATGGCCAACATTCAACTAGCTACGTACCACGGAGATAAAATCCCGGATGTGGGAGCAGATTTGTTTACAATCACCAGAAAAAACGCCTTCCAAACGAATGAAAGCCTGTTAGCGGAGAAGCAAAATTACCTCGTGAGGGAAATGCCTGCGAAAAAGGATAGATTATTCTTCCCAGCAGATCCGTCCCGTTGCCGGGGAGAGAGGGAGTTGAGTTACCCGTCGGCTAGATACATGTATAGTGTGTTCATATTTTCCCGCCTCCAGTGATCTCCCATGTACCTAGGCCTCATATTTTCAGATTCTCTTTCAATCATAGTTTGCTCCCGTAGTGGGAAATGCAAGCCGCGCTCTTCAATGTAAGGTTTAGGGTTCCGTATCCCTCTGTCGTAGCGTTGTGTTTCCCGTTGCCGGGGAGAGAGGGAGTTGTGTTACCCGTCTGCAAGATACATATATAGTATGTTCATATTTTCCCGCCTCCAGTGATCTCCCATGTACCTAGGCCTCGTATTTACAGATTCTCTCTCAATCATAGTTTGCTCCCGTAGTGGGAAATGCAAGCCATGTTCTTCAATGTAAGGGTTAGGGTTCCGTATCCCTCTGTCGTAGCGTGGTGTTTCCCTCGGTCCTCACTACTTGCCATATACAAAGACGTGTTCGTGTCCTCAAATATGACTATATCTCCAAGGATTTGTTGGGGGCATGGTATGGTCACGGAGGATGCTATCTGCCCGGTTTCTGTGACATCTTATTATCTGCATATATTTCCAGTGCAGGCAAACAAACAACGTTGATGACATCGTTCTTGTTTACATTCTTCGCGGTTGGTTCCTGCAATAGATTACAGTGTATGTAAAAGCTTGGTACACGTCTGCAGCAGCTGGAGACTGTTTTCAGATCGTCCGTTCTCACGTTTTCAACTGATGTCTGCAGGTCGACTTTGAGGTTCTGAAGTTGTCGAATGTGGTCGAGAGTCTTCACACAAAATCTGATTAAAAACACATCCCCGAACTGAAGGACGTCTACAGCTCCTCACAAGCAGCCACAGCCGGCTAAAGCGACTTAATCTCACTTTGTCTTGTGTTAGGGCGTCGTGGGCATCCGACGTCAATCACAGGCATCCAGAAACGACAAAGGAGGTGCTCTCGTTAACTCAAGGTTTCGAGCTAGCCGCACCAAAAGAGTCCCAGTCTGACTTGTTCACTATTTGTTCCCGAAATGTGCTTCCATGGAAACGTGTTTGTTTTGCGGTGCCACCAGACAAACGAATCGTTGTAATCGGTGTTGAGTGTGGTGCAGGGTCGCTCGCGCAACTGGCTTAAACGCGTTAATATAATGAGGAGACCACTCCTACCGTTGTTCGGGACATAAGTATCCAACACGCCTATCGAATAGACTGCAGCCAGCCGAAACTTAACGTGCCCAGTTTTCACTTTCCTTACGTTGGACATCCTTCGCCCGTGCTCGTTCGCGTAGGGCTAAGGCGGATAATATCAGCAATAACGGGAAATCACCCTGACGAAAGAACGTGAGGATGAGGATGAAGACCGCGTGTACGTGTTTTCTGACAGCTGCAATCTTGGGCGGGGTGTCCTACCGGCGTGTTCTTGAAGATGTAGTCCCAGTGGTTGGACTCGACTTTACGAGGTCATCTATAGTTTCTGGGTCCGGTGCTGACTCCAGCACTACTGCAGCAGATGACGAGGAACTGGTGAAGGCGGTGGAGTACGACGACACGATCACCGGTAAGAAAATGTCCTCGATATATACGCCGCCAGCGCTAAAAGGCTGTCTTCGACAGAAAATGACCTTTTTGGTACCACGATGCTACACTGCTGTTCACGGTAGTGTCGAATAGGTCGACGCCGACAAACAGGAGCACCACTCGCATAAACCACGGTGGAGAGGTGATGGTGTTTTGGCCTTCCGGATAAGGCTTCATAATATATGTTTGTGAACATAATCTGGTAGGAAGGGTGAACGTCACTTGGTCTACTTTTTGCGGGTAGTGTTTGCTTGTTGTCCTTGCGGTGTGGTCCATTGTGGCATCGAACCGGTCGCCCAGCACGTACCCGATCTACTCTCCCGGCATTGCTGACGTTGGTGTTCGTCAAGAATGATCCGCGGATGTTGTGCACTAAAACCACGTACAAGGGTTGCACGAATATATACAACCATCACGTTTGAACCAAGTGCTACTATCCCCGAACTCACTGCAGCAATGATATCGCTCTCAAAAATAGGGGTTTCTATGGCTTTTTAGGCGTAGCATAACTTAACGCGATGATGATACGCATACCGTGCAAACAACAATCGAAATATATTAAAAACGCGGACTACGATATAGGTAGTACGTTTTGGCTATTTGTTTTTCTGAAAGACGGAGCTCCTTAAACCAAAACTGTCGGTGCCCCATTTTTGCATCTCAAGAAAAATTCGTCGTGTACTCAGGCCATATAAGGTGGCTCATCGAGTTTAGCTCACGATATTTTCAAAGTTGTATTTTGGATGAGGCACACAGCCCCCCAAGTGGGGAACCTTTAGAAACAAAGTCAGCACCCCTATCGTAGCATGTGTCTGAGACAGCACATCAATTGTGTAGTCACTCTTCGGGTGGTTCTGAACCGCTAAAATTGTAAATCCTATAGCTGACCCCCCATGCCGTAGCACCAGAATTGTGCCGCATTTCCGATTACCGCCTTGGTTACTGTAGTACTGTACCGAACAACACCATGGCCGACCTTTGACCTCGCGGTCGATCGGTGTGTAGCGAAACCTGCGGGTGAGTACTTTTACTTGCCTGTTGAATCGTGACACATTTTGTTTTCTCAACCCGATATGGCTTTACCCTTACCACCATATATACACCCGTGTAGCGCCAAGCGCTCGTGCCTCACAAGCAAGCAAACTAATCTCAGCAACGTCAACTCGCGTCACGTGACGTACACCCATCGCTGTCTGATATCAGTGGTCTCCCCGATCGAGGTGGGGGAGCTGCTGTGCGATACCCTGGTGCAGGCGGAAGATGCGGCGATCTTGTCCTTCGTCCTTCTCGGGAACGAAAATATTATTGCAGAGAAGACATTCTACACCGCTTCCAACGGGAATGCATTCTCGGATGGCATCGGTCGCAAGGTATACTATGTTATTCTTGGTGTTATATACTCTCCTATGAACATGCCACGTATACAAGAATTACACAAGACCCCAACGCTTCTGGAACCGACTATCCAATGACATAAGCCCGTGTATATACAAGCACTATTTACAGTAGCACGATACGTATGTATACATGGTATGAAATGACAGGCACATCGTTTTTCAAAGTGGTTTCATGTGGGGCGACAAACCACGCCGGAGGTGCTGATCAAGAGATAGCTCAGAATTTATTGGATTCGTTCGTAAACGGGGTGTTTGTGCGCCTGTTGACTAAACACATTACCTCCTTCACGTAGACGAGGATTAACGAGGTCTGGGTCATATCGTATTCACAGCATTCAGTCCGGGCAATCGCGCTACGTGTACGGCTTTGCTGTGGTCCATCAAACACACGGTAAACGTACACGACAAGAGTGACCTGAGCTAGATATGGTACGACGGTGTTGCCGTGCCCTGGCAGCCTTGGGCGTGCACTTATCATGGGAGGTTACACAAGTACTTCGGGGTGTCGCACGATGTTGACAGGTGAAACAGCGGACACTATATTACCTAAAACATCACACCCACTGGCGGTTAAGAGTTCGTGCCGAGAAAGGTTTCGTAGAATATGCGCATATCTCGTGCACGGGTGCAATAAGTTCCAATCAATCAAGTTTCGGTACACCAACCTCGAACAATGCAGCCCTCACATGAAGTGTATTTTGTGGTCGCATTCGCTTGGGTTACATTCGGACAGGATACCGTCTGTCACTCTTTCGCCGTTGTCCTTAAGCCCAGTAGTAATGTTCACCATTTCCCGTTCTCGAAAGGTCTGGATGGGAACTGTTACGGATCCTGGACAAGGCGAAGATGAAGCTGTTCCCCGGACGGTCAGCATGGCGTGGGGGAACGTGTGCAACACAGAGGTGGGCATGAAATCGATTCAATCCAATTATTGTCCCATGACACAATGACACGCTTGTGACAAGAGCAAGCCGCATACGGTATGCCATCTACATCATATTATCGCACCACCCATTGCAACAATCGTCGAACCGTAAACTAACCGTATGGCGCATCCCTGGTGAGCCGAGTCACACTCTTGTTTGTCGCTGCACGTATTATATTTCCCCCTTTGTGTCATACCCTCATCCCGCCACACCTTGAGTAACACCGAGTATTTGGACTGAGTAGGCGCTTAAAATCTTGAACAAGTTTGACCGGCCGCGGTCTACGCTCACCTAGAGCCTAACCCGCAGTTAGGAATATGTTGTCAAAGATCTTCACGATACCAATTTCACACAAAATATGGGTCGTAGATATTGCAAATATGCGGTCCCCACCCGCCAATACAAGCTAGACCCAACAGGCGACGGAATTTACCCTGCAAGAGCTAGATCGTGCAGTGATAATCGGTTTTCCAATCCGATGCGTCCGATCTTACAGTGTCGATCGCAGCAATAGGCAACGTACGCGATGCTATGTTATACGGTCTGCACGTAAAACGTTGTTGTACGAAATAACCTTATACCTGATATATTGTTCCGTTACCGTCGACCATATGTTTTGTCTAAGCATATTCCTCAATTATGCGCATCCCGATCATAGTTGGGAAGCATGACATAGGATAACAATGCATATCGGATTATTGATTCGACAACTTCAGTTACTTCGCTGAAACCTGTTCGCAAGCTTTGCATTGGCCCAGCCTGCCCCGACGATGGCCTACACAAGAGGTGTTTGCCGGTTTGAGTCTTCTGTGTTTTTTGCGGCGGATATTATTGCGGCGGCGGAATCACGTTTTCACGTTCCGGCGATACGGTCGGTCGGCGCGCGTTCTCTCGGCGACACGCTCTTGCCCTTCACCACTCCGCCGACGTCTTGTTCACGGTTGAACCTTGGGTGCAGCTGTGTTTGAGACTGAATCGATGGGCAGGTGGTCATCGAGAAATGATAACGCACGGTTACCAGCCCGGTTTGTGTCAAGCGGGGACATGGGACCATCTAGCCCGGCAATATTTTCCAGGAAGAGCTTCGCTTGTCTGATGGCCGTCGCACTGTTTAGTTCTGTCGCGGACGAAGACGACAACGGCGAATACCGCCGACATAAACACATTGTTAGTTGCTGTCCCCCTCCTACAGGGTGGCCATGATTGCCATGACAGCCCTCAAGGCGGGTCGCACCAGGTAAACCCATTACGTATCAAGCGAAAAAGTTGGTCGACCACACCACGGATCAAAATCGTTGGAACGCAAACAGTTTTATGTTCTGGTCACCCAACAACAGATCTAGTGTGAGTTTTATATTTAACACGATGCCGCCCTCGTACCGATGCATGGCCTGTACCCTTTCGTCGCTGCACTCGTTTAGACGTTTCTCCTCAAGGTTACGAAGCAGAGCACCGACGGAACAACCACCATCGTCAAGACGTTTCCTTGCCATGGGTCAACTACGCAGACGTGCATGGTTGAGGTGAGTTGTGTCCGCTGAAGTCCAAAGAAAACGGCGTAGACCAATACCAACGATCGGATTGGGGATGGAACATGAGCGTGGCTTAGGAGCGCACCGGAATAGGTACTAGAAGCATGTAACAAGTAAGAAGGGTAGAGTAAGGACAGGCAGTGGAGTTCTGTAGGTATGTGACACTATGGATTACAGCAAATAGGGCAGTTGCGCATCGTCCTTAGTTTTGAGCTTGTTTTCCGTTGGGTTTATTCTCCTTCTGGGGATGTTCACGAGTGACCGATGTTGGAGCTCAATCTGCACATTGTCCCATGCGAGATAAAATGCCGAAATATGGTTTGAAACGACTTACGTTTGTTCATGTCGGCAGCACGTCTCGTGCCCAAACCATTCGTTAAAAGTAACAAGACTATGGCACATGGTTGCCCCGAACGAGTTTCAGCCTGCTTCGTGCAGAGAAGTATGTGTACCTCATCTAAGACCCGACTGGGAACAAATAGCCAAGGGAAACCCGAGACGAGCAACGTCATATGGCCTATGATGTGCAACGATAAATATTTAACACCAGACGTTATTGGGTTGTCCCCTCGTCAAGGATCCCTATTAATAGAAACGCCTCGGCCAAACTCATTTTCGCTCTATCGGAACACGCATCCAACTCAACGCAACCAAAGGTGCGGAAACGCCTATTAGTTGTGTGCAAAGATAAGTATGTCACTTTTTGACCGAACCGTTTCTGACCGGGGGGACTTCTTCACCTATAGGAGCTACATACCATAGTTAAAATGTAGTTGATGATTAATACTTCATCGTTTCGTTCAGCAGCTTCCTCGGTTTGCGATTCTATGTTTTTGAAAACGCACCAGTTTTTTGAGTTTTTTGGTTGAGATATATAGCTTTTTAAGGGAGGTAGGGAGATTGTTAAGTGAGAAGCACCATAAAATCTAGGGCGCATCTCTACGGTGGCACGTGCCAATTTTGTTTGGAGCAGTATGATATACCCTACGATGCGCTGAGGCCTCGAGCTGGTGTTGAGCGGAAACGTAATACCGCCGAACAGGTGGCCGATCTACCTGCGGTGACAAATGCTATGGTAGGGGTGACCCTTCGTGTTTCTAAGGGTTTCCAACCTGTGTGGCTCTGTACCTCATGGAAGATCCAACTACGAGAAATATTGTGCGCCGTGCCCCCGATGAATCATCCCATGGTCTACGTACAAAAATCACTCTATTGCAAGACAAGTATGGAATCCCGACGAGTTTGGCTTAAGGTACTCCTTCGTCCAGAAACAGTTTAGCCTAAGCGTGCGACCTCTATCATATCGCAGCACGTGTCAGTGTGATGCTCTCTTGGGAAAGTCAAACGGTGCTCCAGTTAGAGATGTGGCGTGTTTTCGTCGCGCTTGGATTCGTATACGGAACAGGGTTGGTCAAACGTTGCCGACGTTTATATGTTACAAGATATACAGCTGTGCGTTTGTCGGTTGGTCAGCGCGTCAGTGTATCGATCGGGCCAATTTGTGGCCGCTCACCCACTGAATTCATATACAGTAGTGGGGCCTATATACAAGACGGTCATAGTACGGCGGCCACTGGGCGGAGGCGGGTTGAAATCCGGTGACACGGCGTTCATTTAAATGCAACGTCCTCTACGAATAGGGTGGCCTCTCTTGATGGGGCGACCAAACTGCCTTCGCACTACACCTCATATACAGTAGTGGGGCCTATACAAGACGGTCATAGTACGGCGGCCACTGGGTGGAGGCGGGTTGAAATCCGTTGACACGGCGTTAACGTTAAATGCAACGTCCTCTACGAATAGGGTGGCCTCTCTTGATGGGGCGACCAAACTGCCTTCGCACTACACCTCCGTACATAGGCCCCACTGATGGGTAAAAATCACTTCCGTTATCGCGTATTCCTATCAAGACGGTATCATATCGATGTAAGTGGTGGCGCCGTCAAGGTTTTCAATCGGTGCCTCTGTGCTGAGTTCCGTTCCTTCTCCTACTTTTGTATCTCTGTGCCGGCGCTGGTACTGCTCCTGCTGCTGCATGCTACAACGTTGTATAGGTCGAAGTCGAGATCAAGGAGCCTAATGCTGGAATAGCTCTTACCAACGATGCCGTCATCGCCAATTCTACGTAAGTATGTTGGAGCGGAACGGTGCTGGGCCGCCATACCGGCATACCGTACGTACACTCGTTCTCTGGGTGTTACCACTCAACAGAGATACAGAGCACAACAACCACGCAGCTTCGCATGAGACTTTGAATGTTACACTCGAGTAAGTTAAGTCAGCAATGTGTCGAGGCGACATATTTTACAAATATCTAGTCCGCGACGGCACTACCGTACGACTGTCTGCAGTATCGGTCGGCCAGAAGCTGAATCCCCAGTATCAACAACAGGTCATGTGAAGACGTCCTGAACAACAAAGGCGACTATAGCCCAGACGACAAAATTTCCCACGTCGGACCGACCGTGATGTACTCTACGTAATTCATCTAGACTCGATTTGTTTTTAGATGCTGTGCCCAAGATATGTGAAACACAGTACACAATCTACCCCAGAACCATGTCCTAGATCATGCGAATTATTCGGGTCATACCCGGCAATATGAGCCAGAAAATATTGGAAAATAATATTGCTCCCGCGAACTGTCTGGGTCATGAAGTGGAAGTCGATTACCTGTCAGATGCTTGCTACATTCTCAGCAGTATATAATGTAGCAATGCTTCTTACTCATCGGGCCCAGTCGTGAGAAGCGTGTAATTGGAACATGACACATTTCCTGCGGTTGTATATATAGCTTGAATGGCCGGTCCATCGTAGCTCATGTCCCAAACAATTTAATGGCTATTGTCCAAATAACACGTGACAAGTGAGTGATAAACTATATTCCAAGCAAATGGTTTGGAGCAGTTGTAGTCTACTTCCACCGCCGTGTGGCAGTGGTGATGCGGTTTAACGATGAACGTGTTACGAATACACCAAATGATAAGAACTAACCAGGCGCATCGCCGTCTCGAGCATAAGGCGATAGTTTAGACCCATAGTACGTATTTGTATACGTCGTTACATGTACAACAATGGTTGAAACATAGGTAACAAAGTACCGCAGTGTGAGATTTAGCCTATTTGACACGTGTGAAGAAACATATTAGAACAGCTGCATGGTTACTACTTATCCGTTTTTCACTTGGGCTGTGCAAGTTTGCTTGATTTTAAAGCGAACCCATCGTATGTTGAACGCGTTTTCCAACAGAAACGGATTCGGTTTTGAACGCAACAGCAAGGAGGACACCGACACGGACGCCAACCCCACCATCGTTTCAATTCCGTCGGATCGCCGCCTTCAGAATAGCGAGAATACCGTGGTATGTTTGACTGCAACCCCGATGTTTCTTGCTCACCGTCTTCCAGATATCACATCTTCCTCTCTGGAACAAACCAAGAGCAATTGTCTTGAATTACCGATCTGGCTGAATTTGTATTTTTCGGACCAAAATAAGTTGGATGCATGCTTCGTCGCCGACAGTAGGCCGTGCCCGTGAAAGTCACAAAGTCAATGTTTGCGACGCCATCACGAAATCGTCTCACTCCAAAAAAAAAAAAAAAGTACTGAATAACAACTCAATGTAAGTAATCCCCACTACTGTCCGTAATCCATACGACAAAATAGTATTAAATTCATCCACCCCGTCTGGCATAAAGGTCTTAGTAGGATGAAGCTTAACCTTTGTCAGACTTGCTAAACACCTACCGACGTTTCGGGCTTGGTGCAAGCGATGCCTTCTAAGTTGGTGAAATCCCGACGGTCTACCCTCCTGGCGTTGTAGGGGTGGGAATGGTCTATGGCAATAAGTACGACTGAGGCTATGCACAAGTTATGTACTCAATTGCCTTAATATCATTCGTGTGGCGCTGTGCTGTTTCGTCCGCTCGACAACGATAACTCAGACGTTCGTCCATACGAGTTCTACGTTTGTGACGCCGTACATTGCAGACGATGTACCACGCCAACATGGATCCCTATTGGTGTTCAATAGTTGGCTAAAAACCGTTTCGATTACAGCGTCTGGGGGCAATATCACAAGCAGCGGCAGTGCCACGCGTACTCAGCGCCTCATAGTAGGAGTTCAATATAGCACCTGAGTCCGTGACCTAAGTTGACGTTGTTCGCACAACCGCAACCCGACGAACGTGCTAATGCGCTAGCCGAGAAACGACCGGTAGTTCCTCACGATTGGAACTCAACCCGTCAACCGGTCTGAACATAGGCAAGGCAGTGGCAATCCTTACATGGTTGGATTGTTGATCGGCCACGCGAAACACCGCCCGTGTTGAGCATAGGTAATTGTATTTTCCAGAGCTAATGCACGATACAATATCTTATCCGACACGAACCCCGCAGGACGACAGAACTAGTACTGCTGGGTGCTTCATCTAAATAGTTAAGATTTCCACGCCTTCCATACGTTCGATCGCTACACCTGGGCCCCGTGAGGGTTAAGCAAGCCACGTAGATACACAAAACAAAATCACAAGCCGCCGCGCAAACGTCACACACACCTTACCTACGCCTCTCTTCGGCCTGTCCTGCTCATGTTTCGCCCCTCTCGACCCGGCAGATCGATGTTATTGTTATGTACACCGCAGAATCCTTGAATGTGGTTAATACCATATCCAGCCAAATGGAGACGATCTTATGGGCATCCATGGCACGGACCAACGAAGCCTTCGTCAACTCCGAGATTGAGCTCACCATGAATGTGGTATATATGGCCCAGGTAAGGTTCACATACTTCAATCGTTTGGGGACCTATTTCATTAGGACAAGGGGCCAACACAGGCAATAGCGCGATATCATCCCCATCAACAAAACTAAAAGTTGTCATTCACATTAACTAAATAAATTACTAGCGTGGTGTCATCCCCCTTCTGCCCCCGCCTACTTACACCCACTATCTACGGTTTAATTGAAATTAGTCATATTTCTCCTACTGCGATGCTATAGCACTCCAGGTGTTTTGGAAGTATTTTCTTAAGTATTGGAGTTCCGAATAGATCTATCTGCGTTCCACACTCACCCATATATTTCTGATACATTCCTGGGTATTTGGATACGAGAGGTAAACCGTGTTCAGAAAGAAGCCTGAGTAGACTGCAGTACTCAAAGCGGATTTGCAGCTGCTTTCTTCGCCCAAACGGCAGAGGGGGGGCACAGGTTGAAATCAATTTGAGGGAGCGTATATGATTCGGTGCAAATACATTCCGAGTTTGTTAGGGTTGCATCCTCAGTTGGTTAGGAATATCACATTTGTTAAAACGGATCGAAGTTAGAATAGTTTGGTCACTAACGTATGTACAAAATAAGAAAGTGTAGGAGTAGTACAGGTATAGTACAACAATAGTGTATGTTTTCAAAGGAAGGAGAGTATGGTAGTCAACCACGAATAATTCATACTTTTCAACGGTTGTCAACTGGAAACACTTCGAGAGATAAAAACGTCCTGTTGCTCCCGGTGACATAGATTTGCGTATCACGAGACGTGGTGCTCCATGTTTAATCCGACGCAAACCCGTTCAAAACTTCGGTAGACCATTTATCAGTATTCGACTGGCAATAACCACGGTGAGAACCCGTCATGACATGATTGGGAAATATGTGCGTATACACACCTCCCTGGTTATAATCCAAACTATACCTGGTGCACGATACTAGCGGCGTTTCGGGATCGTATCGTGTAACGTATGAAGTCTCAACAAGACCATGTGAACCATCAACGCACAAATGCGGTCAGGTGCGAGCAACGCACGCTGTAGGCTGGCCCCAGGCTGTGTCGTATTCGAGTGTTGTCGTGTCAGGTAAATACGCCGGGAACGTTGATTGTTTTGACACGCCTGTATAACCAACCAACCAAACGGTTTCTAGCTTGACGAGGATTCCCCTCTGATGAACCACGCAATGACCCTTGGGTGTACTACTTTTTTTTCGTTTTTATACCATGGCCATGGGGTTGGTCGTCGGGGTTAAACGTGAACGGTTTTGCCAAAACGAAGGAGGGGCCTCAGCGAAAAATGAGGTCCGTTTCTTACCGTCCCATACGTCGAGGTCAAACCCCTACTCCGTTCGTCTGTTCCCAGTCCATGCGCAGGGCGTACCCTTCTCCACACTGTTTTTAACCAACCTAGTTGTAGCAAATACTGTTACAAAACACGTAAACCCCCTACAAGTAGGTCAGTGCTCTTTCAAGCAACCATTCTAGAAGTTCTTCGAATCTCTTCATCGATCTCCTAGCGTATGCAGAACGCTTGCAACGTCTCCGATGCTAGCAAAACAATCTGCTGGGAAACGAGGACACCCCTCCTCTAAGGCGCTCGCAGGCCCTTCCTGTCGTGCGCTCACCCACACGCCGAGCCGGCCGCCGCTCGTTTCACGCCTCCACCATACTGCAGTACCGAAACTGACCGTACTCGATTGAGCGAGATTGGCCCAAATTGATGACAAATGTAGAGTTTCCACCACAGCACTTGCGGCGCTAGCGCGAGTGGCATTACATCGAGGACTGGCCTGTGTGACGCTGTTCTGGCTGTTGGCTGTGACGGTGTTTTCTGTACCTGTGTCGCGGCGTAGCATCTGGAACCAGCGATTCGTTTCTACAGGCGGCAGGGGTTGCACCTTTGTCGCGGGGGAGATAGACTTCAAACCCCGACAAACTACCCAAAATGTTTTCGTCCGATATTTGTTTTCTTCCACAACCTGTATTATGATACAAACCAGTATGTTTGTTGGTGCAGTTCAATAAATACAGCTGTGGCGGGGCATACCTCTGAACCAAATCACACCAAGTAGGTTATAACATTGTAAAGAGAAATACGGGACCAACTCGCCATAGTGGGAAACGAGGCCATTCAAATGACTACCCTACAGTGGCCTTGGCCCGGCCTACGACCCCCGTCACGATGACACCTTGCCGTACGTTTCGGTGAAACGTTTACAATAGGTACCGACGTCTAGGACAACTAACGTGAAGCGCCTTGAGTAGTGGTATTTTAGAGGTTATCTGTGGCCACAGTGTTACTCCAGAGTGCCGGTGAAGGGGAAGCCCCCAACCAGGTGCGGTAGTATCATATGCGGGGCAGGTAAAGCAATGTACGAAGTATGTTTTTTTCCGATAGAAATTACAAAACTCATTCTGTATGGATTATTATATGGTCGACATGGTTTCTGGTGTTATGTATTTAGTTTTGCCACATTAGTTCGCGACAACGCTCATACATGTCAGCCAAGGGTTGGGGTTTGGGACTGGGGTTATGTTTAGGGTTTGGAACGAGTTGTATGGCGTTTTATCCAAACAATTTCCTCGTAAATCTGGAACCTCACATCGGCCACACCATTTACTATTTCCCTCATATTGTATCGTAGGTGTTTGTATATATGGCTCGCGTGGTCGGCTCTCCAGTTGAACTCGAACGAAGGAAATTATTTCAGAGAAAACGGAGCTTTACTGGATTCTGCCTAGCAATCACGTACTGCCGGAAGTGTAAAACACCACAGCTAGAAACGTGGGGCAATATCTCAACAGGTGGACCAATGTCCCGGCATGACGACATGCGAGGGCTGAATAGAAGCGAGTACGAATGGAATTTGAACACCACAGACAACTCTCCACCAATCCACCATAGAGGTTTCCGGACTGGTTTGGCTTTATGGGGGGGCTACCGCCCATTTCTACCACCGGGTTTTGGCCCTTCGGACGCCCACCTGCATATTCCATGAAATCAAATCAAATTAAAACGTGTATGTTATCGGATCGTAAAACCCGGCTTCACAGGGGGGGGTAACGCACATATTGCCAAAAACAAAAACAAAAACAAAAACAACATGGAAGTTTAAGACTGCAATGCAATACGATAGAGTCACTCCTATATATCACTCGGCTGGGTGACCTTGAGCGGCTGGCTGTCAAAAGAAACAACGACAACATTAACAACTAGAAGTAATGCCCCTACCGCAGCAAGACTCCAGCGAACAAATGGTTGGCGCGTGTTTCAGTAGAGATATACGAAGTATTGCCCTTGTTGGCTTTTTTTTTTAATTCCGAATGACGGGGGCTCCTTAACCCAAAACTCGTCGGAATGTCAATCTTGTTTTGCTACTTCGAAGTATATGGATACTTTCATTACCTATGCCAGGGGTTTGGCAATCGGGTTGCACATTCGACCCATTCTACAATAGAGGTGCACAAGTTTGTTTCTGAGACTCTTCACTTTAGGAGCTCCATGTCACACCACACCACACTGTTTTCGAGTAACGTGAAAGTGCAACCCGATTAAAAACCCATGACCTAGGTACACAAAACAATAATATTGCAAACCAGAAATGACACCGTGATGATTTTGGCTTAAGGAGCTCCGTCATTCAGAAAAAAAAAGAAGAAAAAAAAAGTGCTACCTCTATCGTAGCACGCGTCATTCAGTTTTCTCAAACATAGTTTGTGGATGGACACATGCTACGATAAGTGTGCACCTGTCTGTTTCTTAAGTTCCCCTCTTGGTGGAGGGGGGGG